>JABFPN010003775.1:0-16991 GCA_022817305.1 Leptoteleia sp. ZL-2020
CTTTTTCCAGTAAAGAATGTAGCGGCATCCGTCATGTCGTTTTCGTTCAAATTTATAATTTAAAAATACGGTTTTTTTATATAAATAGACTGACTTGGCTCGTCGGGTGGCTGCCGCCCCCCTTGATACATTCGTAGGCTCTCACCTATGGCTTACTTTGTCTTGTCAAATGTCTTGGCGAAAGATAGAAAAAGAAGAGAGACAATTTTCCTCTTACCATATATGCCACCGGTGGCAGCACTTCTATCGGTTAATTGTAGGAGGGTGTGAGTCTTTGTCTTTTTTAAGTGGCATCCATGCTAGTGTTTCGGCGGCTCCGAGCCCCGAATTAATTTTGCTCTTTGTTTTTGTTTATTTTTATAAACTCTACTATTTCTATTTATTATCCGCAACTTGAGTCACTCTTCCACGGATTAGCCTGCGCGCCTTACCTCGCTATGCGCGTCCTTCACGAGCTCACGCGTCTGGAAGGAGAAAATTTCCCCCTCGCCGCGCAAGTACTTTCTACCGACATCTACGTCGATGACGTATTATTCGGCGCGTCGACAATCGAGCACGTGCTTAAGATAAAAACTCAGGTCATTGAGCTGTTTAAACGCGGAAAATTTAACCTCCGGAAGTGGTCAAGCAATTCCGTTGAGCTATTAAACACTATTCCGTCTGGCGAACATACGCACGCCGTAGTCATTAATTTATTTTCCGAAGCCGAACTTAAAGTTCTCGGAATCCGTTGGAACCCGAGAAAAGATAATTTCTCCTTTCAAATAACAAACTTAGAACCACGCGAGAAATTAATTAAAAGAGAATTGTTTTCGGAAATCGCTCAATTATTTGACCCGCTGGATGGTTATCACCACTGGTAATACGAGCCAAAATAATGATGCAGGCCCAGTGGTTGGAAAATCGAACCTGGGACGAACAGGTTTCAAATGTCACAATTAATTCATGGAATGATTTCTGTCAAGAGTTAGCCCGATTAAACAAATTCGAGCTGCCACGCTGGCTCGGATACTTAGATGAAGAAAAACCAATACAGCTGCATGGTTTTTCCGACGCCTCCATGCGCGCGTATTCCGCTGTCATATATATCCGCATTGAGCGAAAAAATACACCCACCGTTTGCTCCCTTTTAATGTCCAAAACGCGCGTTGCACCAATCAAAACGGATCGTTACCCATCTTGGAATTGAACGGTGCTGCCCTTTTAACGGAATTGATGAATCACATATTACATTCACTCAACACTAGACACACGGAAATCTTTTGTTGGTCCGACTCAACGATCACACTTGCTTGAATCAAAAAACACGCCTCAAATTGGACCACTGTTTCGGCGGCTCCGAGCACCGATTTTTTTTTGCTCCTTTTTTTTCCTCTACTTTGTTTAAACTTGCGCGATGAATTTAAGTATCCTATTCCAAATTTTTATTTACGATCAGTAAACTGAGCCACTTTTCCACATAACGTGCAGATCCTACAATCAGCACTGTTATTCGTGGAACAGTGACGCTCACGGGACAAATGTCGCACTGTCAGGACCATCATAAATGCCAGTTTTCGCGGTTTAAGTTCTTTCTTAAACATAAACAGAGTCATATTACCCGCGCGCATCGCGAACTGGCTCACTCTTGAAATTAAACAGATCTGAAATACGATCGCCAAAAATTCCTGACAAAGCGACATTTGCCCTATAAAAAGGGATCACGCTCCCGCTTCAAGTTAGTACACCACTAATTTTATTTACCTTAACACGCGGTACGTCGTTCTGTACGTAGCTCACTATCCCCCGCGTTAATTGATTAACTAACTATCATTGTACCCGCGATCGTCGTCAGTACGGTCGCTGATTGTAGTGCGCGCTCCATCAAATTATTACTGTCTTTTTTTGCGTTAATTTTCTATCGAAGCAACGTTCTTTTCTATGTACAATCCATATAAACCTTGTTAATTGTGCAGAAAACATTTTTAATTTTTTGAATAAATTCTAAATTTTTTATAGTACTTTCAGTGTTAGTGTTTCATTTATAAAAACGAGACCAATACCCAATTCACCCAATATCCCCAACTGTCCAGATCGGCACCCGCTGTTGACCCCTCGCGTCAACAACCACTCTAATCGCAAACAGAGTGTCAAAAATACAAACAAATCTCCCGCAAGCCACTTGGCGACACGTCACTTCAAAAGATAATCCTGCCGACTTAAATTCTCGAGGGATAAAAATCGACGAATTTTTATCCTCAAAATTATGGCTAAACGGCCCTGAATGGCTCACGCTGCCGCAATCAGATTGGCCTATGAAGGAATTGAAACTCGAGACGGAAGTTGGTAAAAGAAAAATCACGGTGCATACCAGCTCAATTAAAACAGAATGGGAAATATTCTCCCGATATTCAAAATGGTCAAAATTTCTGCGCGTGATGGTGTTCATCATACGCTTCACTAAACGCGTACGAAAAATTCCGCAACAACAATCCGCAATTACGGCCGAAGAATTAAACGAGGCCACCAATATAACAGTTAGAATAATTCAACAAGATCATTTTCAGGAAGAAATAAAGGGCGCTCCGTGAACAACCTGTGCCGCAGTAAGATGCCCCGCATCGACGAACCAGATTCCTGACAATAGGACATTTGCCTTCAGCTCGTTGCCATTCTGCTGGTTGAACGATTCCGGATTTTCCATGGGTGAGTGTTTTGTTTCAAAATGCAGGAGGGCGTGGTGCTTCTTTCCGCACTCTCTGCAGGTGCTCCTGCTCGCGCACTCTGCTTAGCGGTGTAAACAATTCAAGAATAGATCGTTCTCGCGAACGATGAGTTGACGGGCATCGACATTTATTTCCTGAAATTTTTTGCAAGCGTAGAGCAGGTGAACCTGTTTACACAATACGCAAGGTTTGGTGTGTCGGTTAGGTACACTTCGGGAATTAGGTGCGACATTGTAACTTGAATTTAATTGTTGGCGGAATTTTCCGTTCGTCTCGAACGGCTTAGTGATAGCGTTGTGGACGCCTAGCGGTTCTGCACTTTGCTTCGCGCGCGAAGAAAGGGCCATTTGCGTGCAGATTTTCCGGTCCAAGAAGGACTTAATTTTTGTGTAGGTGGGAAAGTCTCGGCTGTCTCCCAGCGAGGATTCAAATTCACGATAAAGATTCTGATCGAATTTATTTGCGATACTGAACGTTAGCAGTTGATCCCATGAATCAATTTGAGATCCCAGTTTGCGGAGTGCGGCGAGCGATTGGGTAATGGAAGTGACTGTCTCCTGTAGTTTTTGCAGTTTGTCACTTTCCAGGCGCAGTATGTTCATTAACTTACTCAGGTGAGCATTAATTATCACTCGTTTATTTTTATAATACCCCTCTAGCGTATCCCATGCGATTTCGAAGTTTGCGTCCTCGAAAGTCGTGCAACAAATCGTGGAGCGGTTCCGGCGCACTTGGTCGCAGGATTACGTTCGCTCTCTCAAAACGCGCTCCAAGTGGCAGAACGCCCCATCCCCGATTTGCGTGGGTCAGCTGATCCTGCTGATCCTGCTGAAGTCCGATCATCTGCCACCCACGAAGTGGGAACTTGGTCGAGTGATCGAACTTCATCCCGGAGATGATGGTCTGCTTCGCGTGGCCACGATTCGTACCGTTACATCGACTTATGTACGACCACTGGTCAAGCTGGCTTTGTTGCCCGTCGTACACAACGTCTGCGAGACGTCGTGATTTTGTTGCGAATCTGCGTTCGCAAAGCGGGAGGTATGTTCGGCGTTGTAATACGCCTCCTTGTATGTAGTCTTTGCGTTCTTGTACAATTCGTCACCGTGTATGTTTTCCCGTCGTAGATTATATTCTAATTTAGTATTTCTTATTTTGTGTCCTTTTGTATTGGTGCCTCGATCACCTTTTCACCGCTCGCGTGCGGCCTTATCAGTTCGAAAATAGCTGTCGCTCGTAACTCGTCGCTGCCGTAAAGGGACATACGAAAACTTGCGCCGTACTCGCGCCTTCTCACGCTTCGGTCGATGTCGAAGCCTAGAGCCGTGCTCGCGATATAATTTAAATTACAATAAATAAATAGTTAGTCCGTCTAAGTCGCGTTATAATTATTTTGTCCGTCACTTCTCTCTTCATTGTGCCGGGGTCGGGGCGCGTTCTAGCGCCCAAGGTCACGTCGGATTGGTCATCAATTTTTGAGGCGGAAAAGGGTTGCAGGCGGATCCCCGCTGCCGCCTTACATCGCCCAACAACATGCTTTCTTTTATAATGGTTTATTAGCTAATTTATTATAAATTATAAACTAGTAAATGCAATTAAAATACCTTGTTTGAAGTCTGAGTCTGCTCATAATACCTGGAACAGAAATGTAAAATACAAACAAAAAATTTGTAAATAAATTTTTAAATTATTATTAATTGATTCATGAATATGTTTATCTTATCTAACTATCTCGGAGTTTATTTCTTTCCTTGCGTTTTTTGATACTACATTTATACTACATTTTATGATTAAATTAATACATCCTAACATCCAAACTGTCACTCACGTTTAAAACAACACTATCTATCTATGATGTATAAATACATACATATTTATAGGCTCTCACCTACGGGTGTACTTTGTCTTGTCAAATGACTTGGCGAAAGATAGAGAAAGAAGAGAGATAATTTTCCTTTTACTATATGTGCCACCGGTGGCAGCACTTCTGTCGGTTAATTGTAGGACGGTGTGAGTTAGCGTCCATGCAAGTAAGACAGTGACACTGATAGCTCCCAGTCACTTTTTCCAATAAAGAATGTAGCGGCAGGCGTCATATCGTTCAAAATTGTCTTTACATATTTTTTTTAATTAAAATATGCTGACTTGGCTCGTCGGGTGGCTGCCGCCACCCTTGATTCAAATTTAACATTAACTTATATGTCGTGTCGGGAGCACCTTACGTTTCGCGAAAAACGAATGTATTCCGGACAGAAACATAATATAAAATTGGTTTTATATTAATGCTCGAGGTGTGCATTAGTAGTAGAATTAAGAAAAAATTACTTTTATCATTTTATTAGTTCCAAAATTTAGATACAGTGATAGGCTGTGACGGGAGCACCGTACATTTCACAACAAACGATAGTATTCCGGAGTGAATCTTGACACGAAATTAGTTTTGAATTATAATTTGAGGAGTCCATTATTAGTGGAATTAAAAAAAAATTACTTTTTTCATTTTATAAGGTCCAACAATTCTTTACACTTCTGCATTTTATAAAATGGTCAGAGTTAAACGAAAATGCCGCGTTTCGAAAATTGAAGCTTTGTATCGTTAA
The DNA here is from genome assembly GCA_022817305.1 of Leptoteleia sp. ZL-2020. Taxonomy (NCBI): domain Eukaryota; kingdom Metazoa; phylum Arthropoda; class Insecta; order Hymenoptera; family Scelionidae; genus Leptoteleia; species Leptoteleia sp. ZL-2020. The sequence continues at coordinate 5,306 of JABFPN010003775.1, forward strand.
TGCCGTACTTCTTATTTCTATTATGTTCGAATTCATAAATGTACTTAATAAAAACATTTTTTTAAGTATATATATTCTTAAAATTTCCTCCATTGACAGTCTAACCTAAAATTTTTCTAGTAGTATAACAAACGTCAAGTCAGCTTTGTTTACAGTTTTCGTTTTAAAAAACGTTTTATTTTTCAGTGCCATTACTTCATCAGCTATCAATAAAGAAAAGTATCGACCAAAGCAAATCATTTCCGTTGCTGACATTTTTAATTTCTTCTTTACTCGAATGTGCTCTTCTTTTATGGCAGGTATTTTGTTTGAATTTTCAAGAATAGTAACGTTAGCAGTTCCTTCAAAAACATCGTGCATCAAGTCTAATAACATGTTTTCGCAATTATGAAATTCATGTACTTGATTGAATACATACTTATGTTTGATACCTTTTTCAATTGGGTTTTTTTCTGTACAATCTTTATTATACGATTCAACTGTTCTTAGAAGTTCATCTTTGTCTTTAATCAAAACTTTTATTTCATTAACTGGCGCTGTGCACATCCTACATGGATTTCCAACATTAAAATAATCTATAAATCCTAGCATCTAGTTCAAACCGAAATTGTCGCCTAAGGTTAAGCCTAAACAAAAGTAGGTTTTATAATTCACGTTATTCACTTGTTTTTCAATCCATTATTGTTTAATTCATTAAGTTCGTCAATGAGATATTTATAAAATGATTTATAATGACATTCTTTACGATCTTTGGCATAAGATAATGAAATCAATAGAATATTATCTAGAAGTGATACCACATGAGGTGGAAGGCACGGTATCGAAGCGTATAAACAGCCCAATTTGTGTTTTCCGGCATGAGTACCCAATGCGTTGCCTATTTTACAATCATCTTGAAAAATGAACAAAGGAATTACAAATTTGTCACCAAAATTTTGAAGTTTTCGTTTCCATAGCTGACCTTGAATAAAATTAAATATAATATTTATTTCCTCATACAATTCGCTCATATAATTCCTTACACAATCAAACATTCCAGGTATTTCTAAGAGTTTCTTGAGACTCGATTTTAAAGGTATATATTCAGCAATCAATTTATTCATTTTAGGTTTTAATGCATTATCAACATTTTTATTTTTTTAAGTATATCCTACAACGCATTTCACTGTATTGTTGAGAAGACCTATCCTTTCATATTCTAAAAATCAGTTATGTTCTGTATTAAACTTATTAAAAACAATTTTCGAAGATTTTATAACATTTTCAATGATATTGTATGAACGAGGATCAAAAGCATTGTTTTGCAATTTAATCTGCTGTTGAACGTAAGTCATATAAATATAATGTGTAAAATTACTTAATGTATCAATGAAAATTTGCACAACTCGCGGTCATGCACACGAACACACTCATACCGCTGATGCTAATACGGTCGCGGTGCGAGAGAGAACGACTCTCTGCAGCTTTTCGTTTTTCTAATATACCGTTCGTCCCGAATTTGTTGCACAGTACGGAACGACTTCCTATGGTACGACATCCCCTCGTTCGTGATATCAATCGCCAGGTATCGTTCTTGAGTATTGATACGGTTTCGTCTGTCATAGCTTGCAACCATTCTTCACACTGTGGACTGTTGAGGGCTTGACTGATTTGTACTTTGGAGTTATATGCTATTTCTGCAAGTTCTTCATTTCGCACGTGATACTCCTTTCTCGGTCGTCCCCGGTTACCGGTCCGGATTATTTTAGGTCGTCCTGGTGCTCTTCTGGGAGTTTCTGGGATAGCTGATTCGACATTTTCCTCGTCTTGACCTTCTTCTTGGAGCTCTTCATTTTGATCGTCTTCAGAATCCTGAAATGAATGCCATTCTACATGGTCTTCTTCGACGTTGAGTTCTGGATCAAGTTCCTCATTGTCGATCAGCTGTATTTCGGTTGGTATGACCTCTTGTTGATCATAACCTTCTGGCCAAAAATCATCTTTGGTTTTGTTCTGTTGACGGTGAGAATCCAGAAACTTCACGTCTCTTGAGATTTCAACCTTCCCCTCACTCGGCACCCAGATCCTGTATCCCTTTGATTCCTCGCTTTATCCAACGAAAATCCCCTTTTTCGAGCGTGATGCCAATTTACTTTTGTTAGGCGTTGTATCCAGGATGTAGACCTCAGAACCAAATTTTTGAAAATAGCTCACGTCAGGTTTCTTCCCGTTCCAGGCTTCATATGGAGTCTGTCCTTTCAATTTACTCGTTGGACACCTATTTCGTACAAAATTTGCCGTGTTAACGGCTTCTGCCCAAAAAGAAGGAGGTAGTCCTGATAGAGACAAAAAACATCTGGCAGTTTCCATGAGCGTCCTATTTCTTCTCTCCGTCACCCCATTTTGTTGGGGATTATATTGTACGGTGAGACGTCGAGATATACCATGTTTTTGAAGTAGTTCGTCAAATTGTTTATTGACGTACTCGAGCCCGTTGTCTGACTGTAGATATTTAATCTTTTCTCCTTTTTGAGTTTCCACTAGCGCTCTGAAAATTTCAAATTCATTAATCACCTGATTTTTATTAGTGATAAATCTTACCTCGCACCACCCGGAGAAGTCATCTATAAACGTCACAAAATAGAGTTTACGCCCTAGAGACTCGACTCGCATCTTACCACAGACATCACTATATACGATATCGGCCAGGTTTGCCTCTCTACTAGATTTCTTTGAAAATGGATTACGGGACATTTTTCCTTCAAAACATGTTTCACACACAAAATCATTCAACTCTTTCGCACATACGCCTTTAATGGTATCATATCGGATCGCTTCGCGCAGTGATTGAACATTTAGGTGACCCAAACGAATATGCCAATCATGTAACGAATTTTTCTTTACGATTTTGTCACTTAATTCGCTGATTTTTCTACATTCGTTTACATTTTCAGATACATAATAGAGTCCATTATATTGCTTTGCTAAAAGTACGACATTTCCTTTGCTATCAAATACTCTTGCTTCTTCCCGATTAAACGTTACAACAAATCCTTTATCAGTAATTTTTCCTACGGAGAGGAGATTAGTACGCAAATCCGGGACATGTAACGTATCACTAAATGTTAGGATCTTGTCACGACCATCTACATTCGTTGTAAGCGACGCAATACCCTTTCCCGTAATTTTTGTTGACGCACTAGTACATGCAAGATTCAAAGTTTCTTTTAGGTTAGACTCAACTTTAATGAAAGTGTCAATATCGCTGCACATGTGTGATGTACACCCACTGTCAATGTACCAACCACGAGATTTTACTGTTTCAGCTTTTAGCCCGTTTTGTTCGTTAGCGCCCGACGCTGTATACATTCCCACATGATCGGCATTTTTCGTAAATGTTTTTCCCGATTTATTCGCGTACCAGCAATCTTTCACAGCGTGGTTGTTTCTACCACAGTGAGAGCACTTTTCCTTTCCGTCCTTTTTACCTGTCGCATACGTGTCATTTTTATGATAATTTTTGTTTTTCTGTCTTTTATTTTTCTTTTGAAAATTAACATTAGCTACCATTGCATTAGAAACTGTCGTCACATCACGTTTCCGCGTTTCAAATTCGTCGATAATTTTCCCGCGCAAGATTTCTGGTGTCGGTAAGTCGTCCCGAGATGACATCGCACAACGGAAATTTTCAAAACTCTCTGGGAGACTGCGCAATAGAATTACATTCAACAAGTCATTATTCAGTGGAACATTCATATCGGACAATTTATCTATAATTTCAACAAACTTTTGAATACTAACTCGCGGATCATCGGTTTCAGACAATTTAAATGCCATCATTTCATTCAATAAAGCGACTTTACGAACCGGCGCCTTCGACTCATATATTTGTTCTAATTTTGTCCAAATTTCATTAGCAGTAGTGCAATGTTTTACTTGTTTAATTACTGCGCTGCTCATCCCCAAAATTAAATCTGATTGTGCTTTTAAGACTTTTTCGACCCACGCGGCTATCGCGGCCCTGTCCTCTGGTTTAACAATTGTGCCTTCGGCGTAGCCCCAAGCATCATTTTTTATGAGAATCGCGCGCATCTGGATTTTTCAGGTATCGTAATTAGTATTACTCAATTGCTCAAAACGTGCCATACTGTTTAATTCCATTTGGAAACTAGGATCGTTAAAATCAAACAGAAATTACAAACCCAATGCAATATAACCTCAAAATGTCACACATGCACAGCGGAATATATATTGACAATCTTTCACTTACAATTTCGTTGTCTTTATTATATTCGCCTGGGCCCATAACCTATTACAAAATTCGAGACGGTTTCACAACAAAATAATACAAAGCAATTGCATACAATATCGCAGTACAACAAGATACGGTCCAGCCAGTACGACGGACGGAACGGAAAAAAAAGAGCGAGTCGAGTCCGCGAGCTCTAAACTCAATTCGCGGCATATAGAGCTCCTCGCGGTTGGCGCCTGAGTCGCTAGTAGTACGCGCCAATTTTTAACAAGTCTAACCAATGTACGCGAGTTTAAGCAGGCTTCTATTTTCGTTAAAATTGTCAACAGTTCCTCCCATGTTGGAGCGAATTGTTTGAGAATTTTGTTCAAATGCGTTGTCACTGATTTCACCGCGGCTTCCATATACCGCTAAAATGTGGTGAAACCGGTGGAATAAATTTCCATTCAATATTTAAAGTAGCAAATTTGTTTTGTGCTTCTGTGTTATTAATAGCATTAAAGTAGGCCTGTTTTATCTCGGCTTGTGCATCTTTAAAATTTTTAATATTATCACTATACATTAATTTGGGCGTTCCTCGTCTTACACAGAATCTTTCGAATGCAGCTAAAAATGTTGCCGTATCGTATCTAGTAACCATTTTCAAATGAACTACTTATGTCACTAAACATATAAAAACAGCAATGTATACTTTAAAGGTTTTATGACCTCTCCCCATTTGTTCACCTCGTGGAAGCTACACCCCGCCTTTCACGAATTCGAAAAAAAAAACTATGCAGGAATTATGAGCTATTTATGTGCTATTTTTTTGCCGGCGGCATAATATTTGGGCTATAAGAGAAACCCATTTTTTTAAAAGCATAAGCACGGGGTGTGGCTTCACTGGAAGCTACAACCCGCTCATGAGATTTCGGGGAACCAGTGACAATTTCAAGAAAGCAGTGATGGCATATTTATGTGCTATTTATGTGCTCTCAATATAGCGAAAAAAAATTTCGCTAAATAATATATTTTTTTTAAAAGTATAGTGCGGTGTGTGGCTTCAACGGAAGCTACACTCCGCCCATTAGATTTCGGGGAAACAGTGACAATTTCAAGAAAATAGTGACGGCATATTTATGTGCTATTTATGTGCTCTTAATACAGCGAAAAATATTTTCCTTAAACAACATATTTTTTTAGAACTATAGTGCGGTGTGTGGCTTCAACGGAAGCTACACTCCGCCAATTAGATTTCGGGGAAACAGTGACAATTTCAAGAAAATAGTGACGGCATATTTATGTGCTATTTATGTGCTCTTAATACAGCGAAAAATATTTTCCTTAAACAACATTTTTTTTAGAACTATAGTGCGGTGTGTGGCTTCACTGGAAGCAACACCCTACTCATGAGATATCGGGGATCCAGTGGCAATTTCAAGAAAGTAGTGATGGCATATTTATGTGCTCTTAATAAGGCGAAAAAAATTTACGCCAAACAAAATATTTTTTAAAACGATACTGCGGGGTGTGGCTTCACTGGAAGCTACCATGAGATTTCGGGGAACCAGTGGCAATTTCAAGAAAGTAGTGATGGCATATTTATGTGCTATTTTTGTGCTCTTGATATAGCGAAAAAAATTTTCGCAGAACAAAATATTTTTTTTGAAACGATAGTGCGGGTTGTGGCTTCACTGGAAGCTACACCCCGCTCATGAGATTTCGGGGAACCAGGGATAATTTCAAGAAAGTAGTAATGGCATATTTATGTGCTATTTATGTGCTCTTAATATAGAGAAAAACAATTTTCCGGGAAAGTTTTTTTTTGTAAAAGGTAATTCCGGGATCCTGCTACCCTAGGCAGCTACACTCCGCTGATTCGGCAAAAAAATTACTTTTTTAAACATTCAATTTCGGGCGCCATCGCATTAAATGGCTGACTCACGCTTATCAAACGGGATAGAAGTGCCTTCGGACAAGCTAACTAAACTAACCAACGGGAATTGGGGCAGTTTTCATTTTTTTTTCTTATTTTTCTTCTTTTACCAATTCCTGTTGGTTAGTTTAGTTAGCTTGCCCGCACGAACTTCTATCGCGTTTAGACTCATTGTGGACTATAAAAATGGGAATTTTTGACAATTTTTTGCTATTACGTGCATTTGTCAATGAGTGGGGTGTTACTGTCCAGCATAGCTAGACCCCGAAATTACAATTAAAAAAAAGTTTTTTCGCTGTAGTACAAAAGTTACTTCTCTGGTATATAAATATAATTTTTTTTCGCTATATTAAGAGCACATAAATAGCACATAAATATGCCACCACTACTTTCTTGAAATTGTCACTGGTTCCCCGAAATCTAATGGGCGGGGTGTAGCTTCCAGTGAAGCCACACCCCACACTATCGTTTTAAAAAAAAAATATTATTTAGCGAAAAATTTTTTCGCTATATTAAGAGCACATAAATAGCACATAAATATGCCACCAATAGCTTTTCGATATTCTCACTGGTTCCCCGAAATCTCGTGAGCGGGGTGTAGCTTCCAGTGAAGCCACACCCCGCACTTATGCTTTTAAAAAAATGGGTTTCTCTTATAGCCCAAATATTATGCCGCCGGCACATAAAGAGCACATCATTCCTGCATAGTTGTTTTTCGATTTCGTGATAGGCGGGGTGTAGCTTCCATGAGGTCATTTGTTCCCTCATGTTTAAGGGACCTGCGTAGTCTATGCCCGTTTTTGCGAATGCTCTTTCTTGTGAGAATCTTTCAAATGGCAATGGAGCCATAAATTGATTACCCAGTGCCGCTCTTTGTTTTCTACACGTAATGCATTTGTTAATCAATTGTTTCGCAATTGATCTTGCATTGAGTATCCAATATTGCATTCTAACTTGGTTCAAAGTTAGTTGCAATCAACTATGTAATTTTTCCCTTTTGACATTCTCGAATTATAATTTTTGCTACATGATCAGGTGTTAGAATGCTAGGATGTTTAAAGTTTTCTGGGAAATGAGCATTTTTCAATCTCCCCCCTCCCCCCACTTGCACGCAATTCGGGTTTGAAGTATAATTGTTGTAATTGTTTGACAAATACCGTTTTTGCTTTATTAATTTCCTCAGCTGATAGATACAATTGCGAATAGTACGCAAAAAAGGAAAGTCTTTAGAATAAGATTCAACTAAATCTCTTACGCATCTCATCGCCATAAATGGAGCGAGTGCCATACCAAATGTGACCGTGTTCAATTCATAAACATAGGGTACAATGCCTTGTTCTATTTTCCAGAGAATTTTTTGATATCGTCTATGTTTTTCATCGATAAGAAATTGTCTAAACATTTTCTCGATGTCTGCTGTGCATACTAACTTGTGATGTCTCCAGTTTATCAAGATAGTCGTAATGTCCGATTGTAATTTTGGACCTATTAATAAAGTGTCATGAAGTGACACTTTGTTTGAAGTAGGAGTCGATACATTAAAAACAACTCTGATTTTAAGTTTGTTTCGTTCTTATTTAAAAACAGCAAAATGTGGCAAGAATACCCTATTTTCGTTATTTTCTCCTAATGGACATAGTCTTTTCATATGTCCCAATTTTTCATATTCACTCAAGAAATCAGTATACATTTTCTCCTATTGACTATTTTTCGCAAAAGTATGTAATAGTCTATTAAAGGCAGAAAGGGCTATTTTTTCAGTATCTCACAGATTTTGCATATTTTCCTTTGATTTAAAAGGCCGTTGTAAAATATAACGGCCATTTTCATCGCGTTTGGTTGTCTTTCTGAAAATGGTTTCAGCCAAGTTTGAATCTTCGTCAACCTGATTGGGCGAAGGAACTTCCTCTATTTCCCAAAATTTTTGTAAAGTTCTTTCAAGTTCTAAAACATGATGAACTTGGATTGTGTGGCGAGACTGTGGGGAAATCATTGTATCTGATAAAATCCAACCAAATATGCTCGATTGTGCGATCAAATTGTCTTTGTTGAATTTAATTGTTTTTCCCGTAATAATAGAGGACAGATAATGAATTTCGATTAATAGATCAATTATTGTTCTAGCCAGGGAGTCATCATCAGCAAGTTGTAGATGACGGAAATTTGAATTTTTGACACTTATTTTCTTTTCTGTATAATTCGTTATTCGAGGAATTATAATCGCTCGAATCAAAACAGAAAAGGATTCTCTGTTTACCGGCATAACTGAAAGTTCGGTTTCGTGTTTTGACGTTTGAGCATAAACCCCGCCAAGACCCGCTATTTGTGTTTTATTAGGAAATCTCTCCCCCAAAGACCGTTATAATTTCCAACAGAAGCCTTTGTTGTAGAAGGAATGCGTTGCGAGATTGACCGGATATATCCCTATCCCTTCAGATAAGCACGAGTGAGAAAACGGTCATATCTCTAAATGCTGATTAAGCATTATAATTTTAGTTTCAAGATGCGTGGAACGCTACAACCTATGCACATACGTAGCGGCGCTAGTGTTTTGTTCACTTCGACCAACCATTTATCTGAGAGTAATAAATATCTGTTAAAAAATTAAAATGTAGAGTTAAAAAAAGAACGAAACTAGTTAACATCTCACATATTCCTTGAATTTGATTAACCGGCGCGGCCATTCTTGTTTTGGTCGTTGACGGAAGTGCGCGTCGGGTTCCCTTTTGTTTGGCGAGTTAGGAGGCAGAGTTGTGAGCAAAAGTGACGGGGACACGCGGTCCGGGGGCCAGGAGAGGAAGCAAGGACGAGCTTCGAGAAGAACGTCGATTTGAGGCGCTGGAGAACGGAACGAGAGGAGCGGCGAGGCACGAAGGCGCCCATTGAATATTGACCCGCATTGAGGCACAGACCGGAAGGATGGCCAGCTGGGGCACCACGAGGCCTGCATGGTCCCGCGGGCAGCCTCCCCGTCGCCTAGGCGACGGGAATCACCGGTGAGTTTTTGAACGAGCCACTCGCCTGACCGGGGACCAGTCCGGTCCAGTGCGAGAATGTTTACTATCGCGATCTCCTCTCTCTTTCTCACGTTCGGCCGGGGCCGTACTATAATTAATTTCCCCTGTTTCATTCAATTCAACGTCTTGTTGCGCGGCCACGATGAGCCAAATCGTCATCCCGCGGATCACTTGGCGGTTGCCGACCCGGCTCCTCGTGGAGCCCGCGACCGGGTTTAGGGCCTCACGGTGCGGAGAGTCGTTATCTCTCGCACCGTGACTGCGATAGCGTCAGTGGAATGAGTATGTTTGTGTGCGTGACCGCGTGTAATGTTATATAGTCTGGTCTCACTCACGGACAAATAAAATCGAACATATCATTTTTTTGCGCTACGTTTTCCTTTTGCGAGAGGTAGCGGGGCGAGCGGCGCCCCTACCCAGTGTACATTAACCAAATACATTGTATTCAGAGAAATTGAGTTGTAGTTTTCTTTTCTGACCTGTCCCAATCCCGTCACTTCTAATGCGGAATTCCTTTGGCCGTTTCTGGTCAAAACGGCCTGTCGCACAACCGAGAATTGATTAGGGCCGAGGGAAAACCGGCGTACTCTGGGAGGCCCTGTCCGTCGGGCTCCCCCGGATGCCGTGTTACATGGCGCCCAACGTGGGGCCGTTGTTGAGTCGGACGGTTCGGTACAGCGTAACCCGGGTGAGGTTTCGGCGCGCGTACGCGAATATTCAACAGGTGACGTGATAGGGGCCTTGCGAGGCCTACCCAAGTGGGGACTGGCGTTTGGTTAGTATTTCACGGATATTATATAGTATTTTACGATTTTTTTTGTTCTGTGTCAAGGCCCTATCCGTCGGGCTCCCGCGGACGCCGTGTTACAATATATATATAAATATACCAAACGGTGGTTTTGGGGACACGCCCTATTTGGGAGACTAGGTACGTTTTCGATATTCAAATTATGGATGTAAATTTTCAAATTATGGAGGGAAAGTTAAAATTGAGTGTTTAAAATATGTTACAAAATTTTAAAAACTAACTAAACTCACTTTCGCAAATTTTTTAAAAAATTAACGGAACTAACATTGCTGGGCCCCAGGGACACAATTTTAGGAGGTGTCCTCAAAACTGCCGTTGTTTCACAATGTGACTTTGGGGACAGTCCTCAAAAATACCACACATCCTCAAAACTGCCAGCAAACAAGTCAGTAAAAGGTCTCAAAGCTGCCGTTAGAATAATATATATATTTGTATATTTATTTAAATATATATAACACGGGCTGAAAAGTCCCGAGCCTCACAAATAGATGTCGCTAGTTTTATTGCATTCACCTCATTTTCAGTTAGTACTAACCTTCAAAAGACAGCTGTTAAATTTTTATGGCTCTCTATTCAGTAGTTTGCGAGTTATTGTGCTAAGAGTGACACTACTTTTGTTATTTTCAAAACAATGGATTTTACACTGCTTCTTGATGGGAAAAAATACCGTTCAAGCGAAGCAATGGCTTGAAAAGTGTTATGGGGACTCCGCTCTATCAGAAACCATAATAAAATGTTGGTTTGCTGACTTCAAACGTGGTCGTAGAGACACTAATGGTGCAGAACACAAAAAACGTCCAAATGAGGCGGAAACACCAGAAAGCACAAAAAAAATCCATAAAATCGTTTTGAATAATCGGAAAGTGAAGTTGCGTGTAAGTTAGCTGACACCGTAAAGATATCAAAAGAACGTGTTGGCTTTATATTGCATGAGCACTTGTCACCAGCACTTCACTCCGGATTCAAAACGATCGTCATCTGAGTGGACAGCACCTCGTCCAAAGCGCCCGAAAGCATAACAATCAGCTGGAAGGGTTATGGCCTCGGTATTTTGTGATGTGTACGGTATAATATTCATCGACTATCTTGACAAGGGAAGTACCATCAACAGTGAATAATTATATAGCATTATTGGAACGTTTGAAGGCCGAAATTGTAAAAAAACGACCGCATATGGAAAATAAAAAAATGTTCGCCGGTAAGAAATTTCGCTTGAATGAAGAGGTTATCACTGAAACTGAGGCCTATTTTGAGGAAAAATATAAATAATTCTACAAAATTGCTGCTACTGCTACTACTCTACTGCTACTATTCTACTGGTACTGTTACTGATAATAATAATAATAATAATAATAATAATAATAATAATAATATTTTTAATGATTATACGAGGATGGATTGATAAGTTTCCGGCCTGACCAAGAAAAACAACGTTTTTAAGAATTTTTTTTTTTTATTTTTCTACATAATCTCCTCCAAGGCTGATACATTTCTCATAGCGGTGTTCTAGTCTAGTAATGCCATTTCTATAGACTGATTCGTCAAGCTCCTCAAAATACCCATTTACAGCTTCGATTACTTCTTACCGCCAAGCCATTTTTTGAGGTTAGGAAACAGATAATAGTCACTCGGGGCTAGATCTGGAGAGTAGGGAGGGTGCGGCATCAATTCAAACTTCAGATCGTTGATTTTAGCCATCGCAACGATTGACTTGT
>JABFPN010003776.1:0-16991 GCA_022817305.1 Leptoteleia sp. ZL-2020
CGGCAAACCACAGAATTAGTTGTAAATCGGTACGTCGCCAGCACTTTGCCAGCTGCGGTTTACAACGCCGGCCGTTATTGTAAACCAGTACTGGCACAGTACTGGCTGAAGCCCGTTAAACAAAACATTTCAACTGCCGTTATTGATCCGGCATACGACAGAATCTGTTGTCATTCGGCTCTTCCGCAATGCTGGGCCAATGCTGTCTGCCGTATGCTGGCAGCCAGTACTGGCCCAAGCCTGGGCCTTTTGTCAGTGCTGGCAATTTCCACATGGGTAATTATATTTTGGATAATCATTATAATTTTATCGATTGAAAATGTATTATCAGAGGAAAAGCGAGAATGCAAGAAGAGGAAAAAAGATTGCGAAAAATTGATTTCGAACTATAAGAGTAGTGAAAGTGCTGTGTTTCAGTTTTAAGATTTGGATTAAACTGAAAACCCGCAATTACGTACTAACACTCTTATCGTAGTTTCGTCATTTAATTCAAGGTGCAAACTGGGATGAAAAATATATCGAAATTTGACTCTGAAAACTGAGACAAATTCTTGCCTTTTGCGAAAACTCAAATCGTACGAATAGAGCAAGCGGATTCGATCGGATAATAGTCAATAACGCAACATTGTCAGGCGCGAAGCCTTCGAGGCTAATGTCAACACTTGTAACAGAAAGGAAAGTTCGAGGGAGAAAAGTTTACAAGATCGACCTGCTCTTCACGCAGACACTTCGCGTGAGGTAAGCGGCGTCGACTTATGGATGCGGCTTTAATCTCAAGTCTGGCAAAAACGAACGACAAGTTTTTGGGGCGTTTCCTGCGACATGATTCCGGACTTGTCGGCTAATTAAGTGAATAATTTGTCTTTCCGACTCCCCATCTTCCAGAATTAAATTAGTTTGTCCGCAGCGAGAAGTGGTGCTTTATAACAGAACAAACGTCATCGCCGTTGAAATCTCGCTTTCGTCATTGTATTATTCCATGTAAAAAACATATCACGTTTCGTATCTTAATTGCTTTCAATTTTTTAACGATTTACTGTTATTAAATTTTTAAAATGCGAGGGCGCAATGAAGTAACGATACGTAGGAAATTACTTTTCACGTTTTAACTTCAACTTTAGTAAATTGATACTTAAACTTTTATTCCCGTTTATGATGATGAAAAGGAAATTCCAATTAATTCCTTGAATATTTCTCTCTTCAGTATTTATCAATACAAATACATTTCGCAATGTAACGTGAATATTATTTTTAGTCAATTTTTTGTCTTTAAATTGTCTTTTTGATTAAAAAGTATTAAAGGTCAAAAGTTATGTTTCACGTGATAATTTTCAAACGACGGTAACATGATTTATATTCAAGTAAATACGTTCGCGTCAAAGAATTGGAATCACCGTTTATTGCTCTTTCGCATAAATTCTATTGACTTAGAATAGGAATATTGATCTACATCTTCACAGCGAGAATTTTAACGTGCACGAAAGAATATTCTCACGATGATAACCAGCAACCGTTCAACGATATCTTTGGAATAGAATGCTTTTATGAGCCGTTTGCATTGGTAGTCATTTTAACGAGTTTTCTCGATCTATAATAAATATACAAATATTTATTTCAAGATCTTGTGCATTGTTACTTGTTATCAAGTTTGTTGCCTTAGTGAAGAACAATTACAAAATATTTATTCAATATTGCAATATAATAATCAAGTTATTAATAAGAACACTGATTTTTTAAAGCTGCTAAAAATGCTGATAAAAATGAAACGTTTCAAATATCAATTTGATATGATATACACAATTATTTCCGATAATTAGTTCCATTGTTATTGATAATGATTTTCATTTAATTGAATTTATAGTGTTCTTTATTTCATTTATCATATTTGAAGATAATAAAAAGACTAATTTATTTGTAAAAAGGCTTAATTTGTAACAGGCGTGAGACTCGGCGTTTCGCTCGATATTACTAAATCGGGCGCAAAACATTTAAGAAGCGCTTTTCCCACGATTTAACAGCAATCACGTCTATCACAAAAGCTAAGTGCTATTTGAGCGGAGTCTATGCCGGCAATGCCACGCGCATCTTTTTCCGCTTTGCCACTGTTGGCTCATTCCCGAGCGAGACGTGCATTTTTCTCGCCATTTATCGTTAATGTCTTATCAAGTCTCGCAGCGCCGTTCGAATGTAGACGAAATGGCTCGTGCCAAGGAGAAAAATAAACGATACGGCGGACAGTATAGTCAGCCTCTCAATGCGGTAATTGGCAAAACTTTCGGACCGGTAAATTAACGGTTCAATGAGGGAAACTCGCACGTACACCGGACCTTTTTTGTTTCTGCGATTTTCATTCGCGGCACAGAAAACATTATGAAAATTGCAGCGCAAAAAGTTTCCCGACCTCGCTAAAGGCTAACGAGATTTTGCGACAATATTTTATTTCCAGTTATTTTGTCAGATTAATTGAATTGGTCGCAATTTTTGCAATCGAGACCAAATTTACAAGATACTAAGTAAACTTAATTACACGGTGGATTTATACAGAAACAAGATAGTACATTGATCTTGTTAGCTTCAGTACTTGGACGAAGATAATGCCGTTAAAAGAAAATAAATAGAGCACAAATAATTTAGTTAATTCCAAAGCCACGATCAAGGACTTATCGGGCTGATAAGATTATAGATGTACCTTAAATGCTTTGCGGCTTTCTGCGAGCTATTAGGATTTGCATATAGAATTGGCTGCCTAGGCCTATTCGATTACTTCAGTAAAGATCGAGATCTCATTTCCGTAATATTGTGCTTTCGAGAAGGCCAATGTATTTTATATCCATGATATGCACTTTACGAGTAGATAACACTTCCATTTCATTTCTTAACATTGTTTAAAACGTTTTTTTTTTCAATCTTGTGAAAATGCATATGTACATATATGCGTGGTATATATTTTGTGACAGAACCTACATGTATTTCTACGTATTTTTGTCAAACTTGCAAATATATTTATGGAAGCGAATGAATTTACTCTTCAAAAAACGATACCTTGGGAAATTATTAAGAAAGGAACTCCTGTAAATTTAAACAGAATAACGTTTTATAGGATATATTCAATTTTCCGCAAAAAAAAAAAGATCTGGAACAAAATCCTTCAATATGTATGATGGAAGCTCGAACAAACAACTTCTTATAAATTTCAATCAACCATATATTTCGCGTATAAAATCCGTATCTCCAATGTATTATATATCTGCATATAACTTTTTGTTTGAAATATTTATCGGGACATTTTCCTATTTTAGCTTCCTATAGATATATTCAATGCAAAGTTTGTAACGTTGTAAAATCCGCAACATGATTTTGAGGTTTTACCAAGAATACGTCGCAAATTTCCATATCTCCTGGGAAGTGCGCGACTACACGGTTCGTCGCCAAAATCCCCATACGACTTTCGTTGCGAATGGCAGTAACGTGCGAACGATAGAACAGACAGGAAAGCCGCATGATACTGGTCCTTCGAATGGCCGCAAGCAGCATTCGCAGTCTTGATCCGCGCCATTCCCTCGAGGTAGGAACGACGTCATCGCGCGCCATGCACCGGACGACGTTCTTGCTACAAAATTCTTCGCGTGAGCCCTCGTCGAAATGATCGGAATTTGTCGTCAAACCAGAAATACTATTCTCAGTCACATACCTATAGATATTTCGATAATTTTATTCGCCGGTCTTATGAATATATAAAACACAAATACATTAAATAAATAACAATGCAATATTACTTTCCCTAACAAACATCTTTTTACTATCTAGAATTTGCATTCTGTAAATACATGTGTAACATAATTGTTCAAGCATACTTATGGGGTGGAAACTATAATTTATAGTCTACTTATAAACTTCACAAATAAAAGATGATTATTGACGGGTTAAATTTAAACAAAAACTTCGTCTGCTTCACACTGTGAGAATTAATTGCAAAATTTTACAGTGAAACCTTAATTGAGAAATTTTTCTTCCCCAACGAACAACTAGTAAAGTTGTTTAAAAGTTTGATCTTTTTGCAAATTCCTATTCATATTGCAAATTCCATTGTTTTAACGATATATCTCAGAGTGCCAAGGTACGAAACACAAGTAACAAGAATAACATTTGTAATTAACATCTCGTTATCACGTCGAAGAATTTTGTTCAAAATCAACATTAGAATGTCGGTAACAAATGACCTTGTGTCAAGCTTGGCATGAAATTTTTATTCCTAAATATAATAGAGGGAAACTTGTAAACTCTTAGCGAGCGGAAACTTTGTCTCGCAACGATGTATGAAAGATAAAGCAAAGTTACACGTAACTAGAATAGAAAAAGTTTCATTTATAAACACTTGCTCCGGCGAAACTCTATTTATAGGTTTCCAACGAACCGAAAACTTGTACATCGCAGGATATTGTACAAGTAAGAAGAGCGCAGAATGTAGCATATAATTCCAATTGCGCGAGCAGTTATTTATTTGCGAGGATACGGGGATGACTTACAAGAGACAGAGAGTATTGCCGGGACTTCTGCGAGTATTACTCAAATCATGATACTTTAACGATTCAAATTATTTAATTACCACACAATTGTATTTACGAGCAGGGTACAGTTTGTTGGAAAATTGAGTGACATTAAAGTGACAAGATGAACAATTTCATGCAATTACCACCACCATATCTGATACATCTCCGACGCGATCTTGAGTTTGAATGAAGATCAGGTGTGTTTATCAACTGTGAATGCATTTCTTAGGCATAATTCGTAGAAGGATATATCGTAATGCAGTGACTGTATTCAAAGATAGTTATGTTCTGTGCGGGAGTTGCTCCGACTGCTCTACGTTATTGACAAGTTAATTCACTCCTACGGAATGACAAAGGTGCAAAATTAATGCTAACTCAATTTCAATCCTGTTGATTTTCCGTATGGGAATGTTCCTACAGTATTTCCCTATATAAACTGACGCATTCTATCAATGTCATGATGATGAAGTAACATACAAAGTTCACTTAACTATTTCGTTCCACTAAAGCAACCTTGAAACCTGACATTCAAATTAATACATTTGACACGTCTTTAGTCATATAAAAGACGTTTACGGTTTCAATGTTGTATGTTGCAAGATGTAAGATCAAACCAAACAAGCAGAAAAAAACTTTTTTTTCAAATCCAAAAAGTATAGTTTAATTAAGATAATTATTATATCGTCTGACTGAAACATGAATTTTAGACCATCATAAGATTAGTGCACTAATCCAACAAACTGTTCGGCTCTTTCTTTATTCATCCAATGTGCCGCATAAAATAAAAACGATTATCAACAAGCACAATAAAAAAAGGAAGTAAAACGACGAGCTGCAAAGCTATAACGAGAAAAGAGAAAAGTTTTTGAAGGAATTATCAGGATTAACAATGTTCTTTTTACGTCCCTCGCGAAACCCTGTTCTGAACAAGGATGTTATGTTTCGGTTAAGTATTTTCTATTTTTTGTACAAGAATTAAGAATTCACCTAAGAAATTTAAATGAAAATAATTCAATTATCTCTTGAAATTACTTGTTAACATTCTTCCTTTTCGTTTAATCGATATTGATGCAGCAGCAAAAAAAATGAAACTTGAAAGAAAATGAAATTATTTACAAATTTGACACCTCAACGTTGTATATAACATTAAGTGAGTGAGCTTCGTTGTACAATGTTGTTAGTTTTGAAGTACTGATTTGGTTGCATTGGAAACACCAGCATAATGCTTTAAATTTAGTGCTTTTCTGAACTGCACATTATAAAGTTTCAAGCTGGTACAAAAAAATAGTATTACTTTGCTGCCAACAACTTTGATTACGTATGAAGAACACACAGCCATTTTGTTTTGAAGTTAAATCAGTAAACAACATGCTTTATCATGCCTTCATCGCTGAGTGATCGTGCAGTGGTGCTGAAGTGTCAATGTGTACAGATGCCTTGTCAAGCTTAGTTGGGTAAAGACAATACTTAACCGTATATTGAGGACAAATTTATTATTAATTTTTATTCATTAAGTAGTTTCATTAAATTTCTTTTATATAAACAACAATTTCACCTCAATTGTTCATAATTTAGAAACAATTCAAAGAAACTTCAATTTTACTAAAATTACCTAGATTATTTGAAAATTACTTAAACATTGTAAACGATAAAAAGCTCATCAATCAATTGTACTTGAACATATATTGCTTATAAATTTAATAACTATAAATGAATAAACGTGAAGGGGGTTGAAAGAATAACTTTGAATATGAATAACAAAATTGAATTGAAATTTTACAATATTTATAGCAAAAAATAATTACTTATTCCAATGTATCCTTAAATTGGTATAAAAATAGTCATTTGTGATATTTCTTTTTTCTCACTGTAAATTTATTATATATTCGTTAATAATTAATTTTTATTCGATATTCATTATCATCGCGAAAGTTCAAAATGGTCCACTAAAGGAACGCGCTGAAAAGAGAGAATTACTCGTCGGCTGTAATTACGACTTTCTGATTAAGAAAATGTTATATTCACCAGATCTTCATTAGATGTAATGTCAATACCATAATTATCCTTAGATCCGTGAAGTTCTCTTCTTGACTGAGCACGGAGTTGCCATTAATTTGAATTTCTAATCGCTTAAGGGACTCGCTACAGCGGAAACGACGTTAGGAAAGTGTTGGATGCGATGCGACATGTTTCGATGCATCTGCGCCGGGGTTTCGAAGGTATCGCGTTTCTTGCGGATCAGACGTCAGGCCGTGTGTGTCACGAGTGCGCGCGCGCGCGCTCAAGTGTGAGTGTGTGTGTGCGCGGGCGGGCGGAAGTCCTAGGAATTATCGAGCGCGCCACGTGCGCTTTGGTTAGTGTACGCGAGCTAATTGGAAACCCGTGGTCTTTCTCCAATTCCCCCGAAATGGATCTGCCGCGCGCGTCTCACCGCAACGATGTAAGAATAAATCTTTTTGAGCGGTCGCAGTGACGCCGCGCGATCGATGCTAACGAGCGGCGCCTTTCTCGCGCGCGTATTTCTTAAGGGCAGCGCCATCCGCTTCGAGACGGTGCGAATTTATGAAAGTACCGCTTACAAAAGATCGTAGCTTTGTATTTTTCGAACCAAGTACCGTCTTAGTTGTAATTGTGAACTCGCAGTAATGGCTTGCCCCAGAAACGAAGCTCTTCCCCGGTGTTATGAAAATCGCACTTTGTATCAGTTAAATGGTATGGCGAGAAATGCGACGCTCAGATTTATCTTCGCGATAACAATTGCGTTACGAAAACTCGTCACACTGATATTTAAGCATTGTACGCGAGCAATGTTTGTATCGGATTCCAGTCGAAATCGATCTGTCTTATGCTCTACTATTATACCGAATGAAATTAATCAAACGGCACTGAGATTGCACCAGGATAAATTTCTTGCAATACAGTTTACTGTCCGTAAGTATTTTGCTTTCATGCTTTTATTTTATTGTGACAAATGACTTTGATCGGGAGGCACGCTCAGAGACAAAGATTTATAAAAAAACAGTGACTACTTTTTATACCCGTATAAGGATATATTCGAGGAATAAATAAATAATTAATATTAATTTAATAATGTTGAAATGACTCTCAATCAAATATTATTACGTTTACTTTTCTCTCGTTGTAAATAATGTAATGGAAGGAATGTCTTCGCTTAAGACATTTTTGTTGCTGATGATTCATTTAATAATCATTGCTTGTAATTTTTTATGATAATTATGCTTAATTATGTAAGAGTATTAATTATTTCACTGACTTAATATTGAATGATCAGGTTGAAATGCTGATTCTTTCAATTTAAAAGCCATAATTTTTATACAACTTGCTGTGCTAATTAAAGCTGAGAAATTTTGTAATTATAAAATTCACTTTGTAATCCAATGGCACGATTTAATTCAGACTAATTAAACAACGCTCGTAAAGAATTAAACATTCTTGTTGAAACGTACCGATAGTACTTGCAATATAATGTTTATTGGTGTACATTAAAATGTTTTGCCTTTAATTAAATTTCTATTTTAAACGACATTTAATTATTAATAAAAAAAAAAGTGCGAAAGTGTAATTATGATTCAATCTGTATTGCCTGTGAAGCCGTGTAATTTAATTTTAAAAATCGAAGAATTTTTCACTTGACTATTAATTGAACTTAAAAAGCAATTCGTTTTATTATTATTATTATTTTTTATTGATTTCAGTTGTACGAATATACACAATTTATTGATAATAAATAAATAATTAATTTGTTGAATGACAACAGATTCGTCGTATTTACAATCAATACAAACGAATTGCTCTTATCAATCTTTGAGAAAGATTCCGTTAAATTAGACGAAACTTATTTCAAGTATAAAAAATTTGAGCTCAACGGTATGCACGAAAATCGCCCGAAGGAATTGCGTGCGAAAGACATGGAATTCAACTTCTGATAACCCTAGCTTCGTTTCTCTCGATATTTCCTTTTTTCCCCGCGTAACTTGGTTTTTCATTGCTTTATTTCCATTTTCACTCAACTTTCATATACCTTCTAAACAACTCTGGGACATTTCAGTAATTTATTAAGCAACCACAATAAGAACAATTATAAAAGCGTTAATAAAAAATCAATAAATTTAACCCGCTTTTGAAGTAAATTCTTACTTTTATAAAGTGTTTGATGTAAAAGAAAATCAGTAGAATTATTTAGGTATAAGTTGCTCGTTAAATATTTGTGTATTAAAGTGTACAATGAAAAAAAGTCAATATCGCAAATTCTTATTTTCTGCGCCAATTTCAGGATACTTTTGAAAAGCAAATATTTTTAATATTAATAATACCAAAAAGTTTTTTTTTGTATTAATACTTTGATTATTTCTATTACTATTTTATATGTAATAACGGAGAGCGAGTTTTACAGAGTTAAATTCAAGTAGCAAATTTCGCACTATTAACAAAGAAGTAACGAAAAATCAACGACTCGCTGAGTATCAGTAAGTAACGTTATGTGTACAATCAACTACCTTATCGCACTGTTTTTATTTCATGAAAATAAAAATGGACGCGCGACGGAGACTGATGAACTGTCGTTTAAAATAAGTGCAACACGAATAACATAGGAGCTTGGAGGGCCATTTACAACCCCTCCGCATCGTCCGACTTTTCTTTATCGTTTTTCCTCGAGCAAAAAGTCGGCGAAAAAATGTCCGCTCAAATGGAAAGGCAAGAAAATTTCGTAAAATTAATTTTTAGATTAAACGAGGCTTATAACGTTTAGCAGGTACCATTTGTACAGCAGTAATATAAATTAAGACACACTTGATTGAAATTTATTTAATATTATTATCATTGTCAATTAGAATCAATAAATGGTTCATAAAAGAATATAGACCCTAGTAAAAATGACACATATACGGTCCATATATGTTTATAACAATTTCATGTAAGGAAATAAAAAATTCATATATGGACATATATATTTTATTTTAATCGATATATGGCAATAATTGATTTCCATAAAAGGAAATTATTAAAAGCATATATGGTTAGAATATTATATCAATTATTGCCATATATCGACGATACATGTTCATATATTAATTTTTCATTTCTTTATATGAAATTGTTAAAACATATATTGGATCATATGCGTTTCATTTTTACTATGGGAATTAATTTACAAAATCAGATATACGCGGTAATTAGTCTTATTTTTGACGAAATGCTATACGGCCAGGATAATTATAATTGGCTGTAGCATTGGAAAAGCATGCACGACGCTTGAAAATAGCTATCTAATAAATTTCATACCGCGATTTTTGCAAATAAATCACATTTTTTCCAGTCTAGTAATTTGCATAATGCCGATTCGTCAAATGGCGTGAATGCAAATTTGTAACGCGATACAATTGGTATTGATATTGCATAATAAATAAAATGGGAAAATACGCGCGGATACGTTGATCGCGGTCAAGTTTCCACATTCGTGGCGATTGAAATATAAATAGTAAAGTGTGTTTTACAGTGAAGCAATATTTTTGTCGCGTGCCGCGACCATTTCCCCCCTTTTGTTTTCGTCGGACCGTCATTCGTAGTTGCAACGAACCGTGAAATGGAACCGACGAAAGTGGAATCCGAAAAGAGTAATACGAAAACCTAATGTTGCGCAATAGAGATCGATCTACGAGTGACAACGAATTTTCAGATGTTGCGACATATATTTCATCGAAGGTCGAAATTGCATTCACGAAAATGTGTATTTTTAAGTGAAAAATGTACATCCAGGCAATAGACATATTTCAGATAAGCGGAAGGAAGTGCGATTTATTTAGTTAGATGGAGTTCATCTTTTTTGCAAAATCTTTTGCATTTGTAACATTTGAATATAAATATTACAACATTGATATTTCAGGTCCTCGGAATATACGTTTCATATCCATATATATATATATATATACGAAGCTTTGTAATATAAGCACATTACATAATTGTTATTGCAAATATAAACAAAGCAGAGACAGTTCCAATTGTTGATAGAGAAAAGTTATTATATTTGAAGGGAAGATGAAACTGTTGAAACGCAATAATATTGCCCTAACTTTCGCATTGCCACAATTGTCCATAAATAAATAGCATTAACTAACAAGCTTTTGCCTAGAATATTAGTTTACATTAACGTATTATTATCAAGCCGTTGAGGCTGATACGAATGCACTCACTGAAATGTAGCCATAAACAAGATTTGAACGTTTGAGGGGCAAAGGCAAAATTTGTCTTATTATTATGGCGAAGCAAGCATGTAAAAATGAAATTAACTTTGCGTACGCGACGATAACAGTTGAAAGGCGCGTTATGGCAGGCGGGTCTTGCGCGCAGTTCGACTAGGGTCGGGCAAATTCGAATTTGTCGCTCGCATTGAGCCACTGAATCTTTAAAGCTCGACGAGCCGAGTTTGGCCATTGTCGTTGGTCATTTTCACGAGCGACTTACGCGTCTTTCCCCCTCGTTGAATAAATAATGCCGCGAAACTCGCCAGACAAAGTGGTTCGCGATTCTCGCAATAATATGATTCCGATGGCAGCGTCGTTCGTTATCGCATAGCCTCGCGCACAGGCAGCGCCGTTCGTTATCCCTGGCCTTCGTTCGGCCGCGGGAAAACACGTACACAAATTATCCTGTTTTTCTCGAGCTTCTCTACCCTCCGCCCCCCCCTCCCCCCGTCCCAGCTCCCTTCTCAATCGCGCGCCAGTTTCAATGCCGTGCTTTTTCATGCGCTCCTTTATTTTCCGAGCGGGCCCGCGTCGGAAAAATGTTCCCTTGAAAATTGCCCCGACGTTTTCTTAATGGCCTCGACTTGCTCCGAAAAATTGGATAATAGTTGTGAAATTATTTAAAGGCACGCCACTGTTTATATGCCGGGCGAAGTGACGCCAATCTGCGAATAGTTGGCCCCGTTGCTTTATTTCTGTTACGCTTATCGACATTGACACATTTTCTTAACATTGCCATTTCACATTAGAGATAGCATGGAGTAAGCCGGCAAGATACTTTATCTTATTCTGCCTCTCTCCTGACTGAGCCCCTTTTCTCCGCTGCTTCCTGTCACTTCTTCCTTGATCCTTTTACTATCGTTGTACGACAAGATGTAAATGTAAATGGCGTAGATTTATAAAGACAATGTCGTTGATAATAGATTAGTTTAATTTGCAGTCTGACGTATATTAATCTGTGATACAAACAGCAATAACTGAAGTCTACGCTGAGATAAATTATAGAGGAAAGGCCCGGGTCTTGCGAAAAAAGGATTTTTCTTCGCTTTATTCAGAGAGCAGAACTTTTCCTTTCCCTTCTTCTTCTAACGCAAATCTATTTTTTATTTGTCATTTTATCAACTTTGTGGCATTTAGCATTAGACCTTGGTATGTGAAATTTCCTATTATTTATACGTTGGAAATATGAAGAAAATTAAACTGTTATTCGCGTGATTTTTGTGCAGTTAATTCTGAAATGTGACAGCTGCAAACAAACTAATGACACTCCGACGGCAAGATAAATGAAAGATAACATTTTTCGATGATATCACGTGTTGCTTTTTAAATTGCATTAAACGATAAAACTGAACAAAATCGGCAAGCTTCTGGAGTCAATCATCTGGACATAACCTGGACAATGTCTGGACAAAATATGGACAGTTTCTGATAATTTCATCCGGACATCTGCTGGGACAGGAGCGCCACCCAGAAGATGACCACACAACATTCGTTTTGGATATATCCTGACCCAGCAGATATCCGGATGAAGTGTCCAGAAGCTGTCCCGATAATGTCCAGATTATGTCCAAACATAGTCCAGATGATTTATCCATAAGCATGTCAGACTCTGTTCAGACATTTTACTTCCGCGCGGGCAGCCTTTTAATACAATCGTTAATATTAAGGACGTTCTTTTCATTAGTGAGAAAACGTCTCATTAAACAATATTTCGTGCGACTTCCTCAATATTGCGATCCGTAATGTGCGATCCGGTTTGATATTTAGCTGGAATCGCGACGGCAATAAAGGTGCCTGTCTAAGCGGCGGTATTATCAAGACCGAAAGCGCTTGATATCGTCAAATGACGTATAATTTTTACACTGGTGTTCGCGATTCTCAATTCGTTCTGGCGAAATAATTTCCGATCGCATCAGCCGTGCCACAGATGATCGGCACATGTGGAATCTATAATGTACTTCCGCGTGGTTCTCCACTTACGGAACGCTCATGGTAATCACGACACGTTTTATTCCTTCTGTTGCAGGTGTACGGGGAGACGCTACGACGCGGTCGACATTTACGGCGACGACGTGTGACGGCGCAGCTACTTCCTTCGATAAGCGCTTTTTCGCGAGAGGAAGTCGACAAGTAAAAAGGTGAGTGTGAATTTGCAACTTCTTTTACTGCTCAGACTTTTCTCTCCCAGAAAATTGGACATTTATTCTTTATGAAAATGACGCTCGAATTTCGATAATTTCAAACGAACTGAATTTATCATTTTGTGACTGTTGCGAGTAGAAGTATGTTGTAGTAAAAATTACTCTTACATCTGGCCATTTCGATACATCGTAACTAATATATACGTAAAATTAGGATCTTTTTTTTGTAACGCTTATATCATTTGACCAAAAAGTTCACAATTAATGATATATTTCAACGGTCACAGAGTAAAATCCCTTGGAATTGATTTATCAGTTTTTCAATATCTCACGATATGTCTATTTAAATTTATAGTACTTTTTGTTACATTTTCTCAATTATACATTGAGAAACAAATTGGGATAAAAATTATTTTACTGTATCTAAAAATGGGGATAGATGACATCTTCTTGTCATATACAATAGACAGTTTAAAATGGGATATAAGAATTGTTCAAGTTATTATGATCCAGTGTATTAAAAATGTTTGTTTATATCACAACCACATTTAAACTGTATGTTAAGTATGACAAGAAGTTGTCATATGTCCCCAGTTTTAGGTACAGTATAAAATGTTTATCCCAACTTTTTTCTCAGTGCAGGCTTTATTCGCTTAAACTAGGATAAAATAACCAATAATATATACTTTTAAAATACCTCATACCTAACAAAAGATTGTTTGTTGAAAAAAACATGAAAACATGTCGAAAACATGTTGCATTAAAAATGTTTCTTTATGTGTGAAATTTAATGCATAATCAGTATGTACGGGAAATTTATTTCAAACATGGACATTGAATACGATAATCCCTTTTTCTGGATGAACGTAGATGAATATTCTTAGGAATATTTTCCAGTTAAAGATTACAAAAGCGTATTTTAATATTATCATCCATTATGACTTGTACGCTTGACATCGTCATTTCAAAGTGCATATTCCACGAAGCAATAATACGAAATCAACAAATCTACGCGATATTCGAAAAACCGACGCACTTTCGAAGATTTGGAAGCATTGCGATTACCAGGAGGCTTCTGATCTTTCGAGAAACGAAGTTTCGTTATCGTAAGCTTCTCGGCTTTCGTTTTGTTTGCTGCCCGACTTTGCTTTGTTTCATTAAAGTTATCTCCCTTGGCGTTCAATTCGAAAAAGAAAAAAAAATAGAACCAAGTGCATTTGAAACTTCTACCAACCCGAACGCGTCGATATTCGTTCACGAACACACAACACGTTACGTACACACATATAATACTAATGCCACAAAATCATATACCATCATACTATCCATCATTACGAAGATAACGTAGAATTTTCTATTTTCATTAAGTTACGTCTCGATGACGACAGCGGTACAGTTACCCTAGTTATAATGAAACATATAAGGTCCATATATGGTCCATATATGTGTTAACCATTTCATATAAGGAAATAAACAATTTATATATGGATATATATGTTTTTCCTTAATTCAGTTATTGCCGATATCGACCACATATGGACTAAGGAAAAACATATATGTCCATGTACGATTTCTTTATTTCCTTATATGAAATTGTTAAAACATGTATAGACCATATATGTTTTATTTTTACTAGGCTACACGTAAACTATATCGGAGTCAATGTTTAACGAGAGTCAAGTCAAATTATTGATTATTACGCGAAAAGAGAAATCAACATATTTCCTTTATTTTTTTTTTTGCATAGAAAAGAATCGCACCGTTACCGGATTTAAATTAATAAAGGAAGCCTGATTAACTTTTTGGACACCGAAAGGAAAATTGCGCGCAGGCAAACATTTTATATTTCTGTTTGTTTTTGTTTGCGCGAAATGATCGAGCGATGCAGTCGGAATAGTACGAAAGTGGAGCGAGCGAAGGAACGTTATACCGTTGCAAATGGAAGATTCGACAGAAGGATTGCGTCGAGTCAAAGAAAATGATTTGTCTTTCGTGCGGTTTGAATTGTGAAGGAAATTGTGAGTGGACTATAGCTCTCGTCTGCTGGAAATGGAGGGATTTGGAGATGGCGAATGAGAAGGTGAAATTTATTATCGCGTCAATTAGAAACTGATTGAACGCGGGACGATAATCGATTTACGATCGGTCTCGCGCAGTTTCAAGAGCCTTTTCCATTATTAATCTCGTCGCGCCATCCTTCTCAAGTGCAGCTAATCGCGTGACAACATAACAGCTTGCTTCTACACGAAATAATGCCAAAATGTAAAATTATTACACGCTTGTAATCTATCAGATAACGTGCAGAGAATAAAATCAAATTAATATTGCATTCAAAACTTTTCAGCCGCTCGACGGGCGACGTGAAATGGATCGAGAAATTGTGCTTTCATACAAATTTCGTTAATGGAAATTGATTTTGATAATGAAATTAATTTTTTATTATTATTATTCTACGTAGCGAATGATCGTTACTTCAACAATAACGTACGTTGACGTAGAAATGTAGTCTATTTTGTTAGTCAATATTTTTACGTAATTATTTTTTAAATTACAAATATATCAATGCGTTAACTAATGGCAGTTTGAGTGACTTAAATTATATAGTTATTAAAGGATTGTTTTGTGGCTGAAATATTTACACCGCGTTACTGCAAATGTATGTGATGAAAAATATTTCAATAAATTTACCGTAAATTTGAGGAGAGCAACCACGAAAAGGGCGACTTTATAATATCTCTAACAGTTTATGACCGAAATTTACGCAGTAGAACAAATTCACGTAAATTATTACATCTGTTTTAAAGCTATTCCTGTTAAATCGTTCTTATTCAATTTATTTAACACACATTTCAACTCATGCACCAAACTGACAATTAATAATTAATTAACTAAATACCAAATTTATAAGTTTAAAATTGAATGGTTTATTATACAACTAAATTTTTCTTAACATTTCGTTTTCATAATGGATAAAATTAGTAATCAATAATAGTAATTGAATGATTAAACAATTATTGAATAAACTTCAATTTAACTAAAGAAAATTAATGCTTATTTAGATTAAATTTAATAAAATATGTAATTTCTCGAAAACTGTTTCATTTTCTAACTTAACAAATTCGAATCGATAAATATTGTCTACATTGGTCGTCTCACAACTGACTGAAGGAGTTACACTAATTAGAAAACTTGCAAACTTTACAATAAAGGAATGTCCTTCATAAAGACTCCAAGTAAAGCTTGGTAGCCTGCGGTATTTCATGGCGAATATTTGCCAGCGTTGAGACAGGGCATTCCATATTTCTCTCTTTTTGCTTGGACGGCAAAATTGAAAAATCCTCGTCTTAACGTTGACGCTAATTACAGACTTAAAACCTGTTAAATGTTAAATTAAATAATTTTAAAACAATAAATTTCTCACAGGCAACGTTATCCTGTTTTGCAAATATTTTTCCACTTTAATAATTCTGTTTTATTTAATCCTTGAATTTCTCATTTCATTTTAATTAAAAATTATTTATTACCACAAAAATTAATTTCTATATTTACAATCAATGTGAAAACTTCGTCTGTATTATTAATATATTTGTTAATTATTCGTTGAGTATATAAAGTAATAATATATTTGTAATATGCTATGTAATTAATTATTCAAACAAATTTGAATCCGAATAGTCCAATCTTAGAAAGTACGTTTAAAATTTAGAGCAGTCATTTAATAGAAAAAGGATTTTATTTAAGCTTCAAAAGGATCATTTTAACCTTGTCTTTTTGCGTTTATCTTTGAAAATTTCAAACTTATTTTTAACATCTACAAAAACTTTCAAAATATTTTGAAATGTCCTAATCTAAAAGTTCTTCAGTGTTTTTCTAGAATGTCAACGATACACTCACAAAACTGTCTATTTAAGAGTACACTGAGAAAAATATAACAGAAAAAATTACTGTTTTTAACTGTATTTGAGCCACATGTCCGTCTTTTGATAAAAATTACCGTTTTTTAACAGGAAAAATTTCGGTTTTATCTATAAATATGA
>JABFPN010003777.1:0-16983 GCA_022817305.1 Leptoteleia sp. ZL-2020
CGGTTTTTACCAAATTTTATATGCATATTCAGTAGGTCTGAGAATCGGTTACTATGTATTTTTCATAGACCTAAATAAAAAAAATGGCAAAACAACGTTTGCCGGTCTAGCTAGTATATATATATATATGAATATAAAATGTTTGACGTTTGATACAAATACAACATAGTTTTATAAATCTTTATATATTTTTTATTTTTTGTTTTCTACATGTTTTATAAAATATTCCAAAGATGTGAAAGACGACATTTGTTGCTAAGTAAGATAAATATTATTTTTATGTCATTGGTTGGGGTATACAGTCCTTTTGTAACCTGAACCATTTTTCTCTATCCTTTATTATTAAAAAGGGACAAAATCGGTCCATATGTTTTCCTAGTAAAGCATCTGTCAAAAATCGTTGCAAGAGGTGCCCAAAATTCCAACGTTGGAATTCTTAATTTAAATGTGCTAATCAAAAATTACATAATTTTATATAACGTACAAGTGAAAGTGTAACGAAGAGAGACCGTAAAAATAACCAAGTGTCATAAAAGAATGATTGAAAATCTATCCTTTTTCTCATCTAATAGTCAAAAAAAGACGCGGGATACATTCATAATCTCAAAAGACGATCCGTCTTTATATACAATTACCGAAATCAATGGATGCTTACGGGAGCGCCTGATTCCGCGATTGATTCCGGAATCATGTGTTCTAAAACATAAGTTAATCTTTCCAATATTTCATGTTTAGTAAATTAAACCAACTTATCTATTATTTTAAGTCAGGAGAACGCACCACTTGGTCAACAATATTGTTTGAAAGCAGATAAATCGTTGAATAAATAAAATCCGTCTTCATTAATATTAAACTACATGAGTTTTAGAACACATGATTCCGGAATCAATCGCGGAATCAGGCGTGATCAGGCGCTCCCGTAAGCATCCAATATTTTAATTAAAATGCAATTCGAAACCAGCGCTACCTAAATTCAGTTCAAAAAATATGTAACAATGTGGAATCGACATTATACTGTGGTGTATTCGGAAAGAGGCATAATATCTTACAAGGATTTGTCTCTTTTCCTCTTCATTCAGTAACTTGAAAGAGAGAAACAAAAGACGAATATCTTCTGAAAAACTTTTCCGAATACGCCACTGCAGTATCAACACAGATGTCTTCAAAGTTACCGATCAAAATCACCAATCAATCCGTCCTTTCCTTATCTGGCAATTAGAAAAGGATAACGAAATGAAGAAACGATGAACCGTCGTCACTTTAAAACAGAGGATCCTTTTACTGCACAATGACACGCACGTAAAAAAGAAATGGTTTAAAAGAAAGAAATAGTCGAACGAGGGGGTCGATGTACGGAACGAAATTGTTTTTTTTTTTTTTTTTATGGCGTATTCGGAAAAGATTTTCCGAAAATATTATTCATGTTTCCGTTTCTCTCTTTCAAGTTATTAATTGAAGAAGAAAAGAAACAACAAATCCTGACAACATATTATTATATCACTTTCCGAATACGCCGCCGCCGCCAGTCTGAACTTGTTAAACTAAAAAAAGGACAGAGAATTTTCTTTGTTTAATTTAAGAAATCATTCAAGCTGAAACATGCCAATAGGGACTATTGGTGGACGGTTCACTCCACTCGGCCGCCCACGTCCGCCTCTCCGTCTCACTCTCCCTCTCACTCACTCCTGCTCTCTCTCTCTCTCCCTCTCTCTCTCCCGCCCCGTGGTAGGTCCGAAAATAATCCGCGTTAGGACGAACTAACGCGACGCGTATCTACGTATTGGCACTCGCTCCGTGACAGTACTGGCACTCTGGCAGTCATGGTGTTATTTCTAATGACGCAGGGGTTGGCATATTTTTTGCACGCGGCTTGTTAGGGGGTCGAGCTCAGCTGGGGGGGGGTCGTGCGCGACGTGAAAGCATCGTTCTCGATAAATGGTGTTTGCAAGGATCGTCGTCGCAGCGGCCCAGGAAGCAGTGCTGCCCTTCGGCATGTCTCGGCAGGTACGTCGTCAATCGCTCAACTCCCCGCTGGGCCAAGGCTGGCGTAAAATCGCGCCCCGCCTGCCCGCGACGGCCCGATGGTCGTGCCCGCCGCCGAGGGAGGGCGGCTGCGGTCGCGCGCACCACTGGCCGATGGGAACGCCGCGGGACCGGGACGGGGCCCAAGGTTCCGCTGCTGGCGGCGGTCCGCGTCACCGCGTCGCACGTCATTTTCTGCCAAAGGCGGAACGCAAACACGCAACGCGGCGCGCACTATCGAGCCATTGTTTTGTTTTCGGCGTGCCATGCGTTCTTCCGTCTCGCTCCCTCGTCTTCTATTTTTACGACTCCTCCTTCCTCGCATCGCGCTCCTCTTCTCGTTGCAGGCGCCCGTTTTCCTTTCCATTGTCGAGCGCGCGCGCGACATCGCCGAACGTTCGGACGTTGATCGCCGACCAACGTTACGTAATATTTACCGCGGCCGGGTTTTCACGGGGCCCTCCCGTCCGGCGGCCCCGCTGACAGCTCCCCCGTGGACGCGCACCGCCCGGCCCGGCCCCATCATCGCTATTTACGGACGAAAAAGAGTTCTTTGGCCACTGGGCCACTCGTTATTAGTTGTAACTTTTTTTTATTCTTCTTTCGCTTTTTCCGCGCGCCTCTAACAACGTGTTTTCTTTTTCTCTCTTTCTTTCTTTCTTTCTTTTTGCCTTTTCATTTTTTTCTTTTCTCTCTCTTTTTGTGACTTCGATAAATCGACTACCACCAAGTGGGGTCAAGGAAACTGCTCTCATATTCCGCTTTTCTTTTTCTTTTCTTCGTCTCTTTTTTTCGTATGGTTTTCATTTTTGGAATTGTCCGGGAAGGCATTTCTTTAATGTATTGTGTATTACTTTTTAATGGCTAATTGAAAGGGAACGTTATTGACGGTGAATTGAATAATTAATATTGTAACAAATTGAATTTAGTGCTTTGTAATAATGTTAAATATTTGATACGTGAAAAAACGTGTATGACACAGAGGTAAGGAGAAAGAATATTTTATTGACGCAATGTATCGATATGTTTGTTGCATTTTTGTAATCTTGATATGAATCACCTGTGTATTTTAAGTTTTTTTTTTTTTTTTTATATACTTGTTGCTTCGAGATATTGATTCTTGCATTCATATTTGAGAACGGATTAATTAGTTCTAGAGCCTCTTAAATCCATATGTTTGAAAACATATTTTATTTAAATTCTTGAAAAATTGTTTGCTTTATAATATAATCTGTTTGAAAACTTGTTCATTTTCTATTTTTTAATACGCAAACTTTGCGGGCAAACTTTCTGAAACGCACTTTTTATCATTATAAATTGAACAAAATTGTTCTTTGATTTATACTTTAATATCCATTAGTTTATTATCGAATATTTTATTATGTAATATTTATAATAGATTAATTAAAAAATCATAAATTATATTTTTTAGGAATGTTTATATCATAATTGTTACTACAAAGTCATTTTATTTGCTAGATTAGTTTAGTTAATTACGTCTAATTAATTGTTATGACAAATTATATCAAATTTCACTTAATTAGATAATTAGTTCTTATTATTTCAACTTAATTATGTACATAACATTTTATATTCAACATTAAAATATAATGCAATTAACTACACATTAATTGTCTATTTGTATATATCAAAAGTTTATATATATATTAATGGCTGAATAGTTTCCTTTGAAATTTATTAATGAAATTATAATATATTTTTTTAAAAATCTCATTTCGTATAACAATTTATTAGATTTATAATTAAATGACACTAAATGTACAATTATGTTACAATTTATAAACATAAAAATTTAATATTATAGTATTTGCTCTTGTAAAATCATTTTATCCCAACTAATATACGTTTTACATTTAAAGGACAAGGATTGTAAATCGAAAAATTTTTTTCATTCACATAGAATAGAAAGGCAATTTGAATCGCCTTTGATGGATAAATGTGAAATATGTCAATAGGGCATAAAAGTTCTTCTTATTACTTAATACTGGATGTAATTTTATCAATGTTTAATGCAAAGGTACCCTATATAAAAAATACAATACAATCCTATTAACTTCTCATTTTGATTTTAGTGACTTTCTTGTTTGCTTATTTATGTATGAAGGGCTTATACCCTTGAACATAAGAACAAAGTTATTAATACATAATTCAAAATATAGATTTTTATTAATATTTTATCGTACAATCTTTTAATGAATCTATTAAATATTTTACATTTCAATCCATACATTTATTACATATTGATACAAAGAAGGGAAATATATTAAAAATATATTAAAAGTCATATCAATGAAATGTTCAATATTTAAATATTGCATAAATAATTTTCCCACATAAATTGTCCTTAATTTATTATACCAATACATAGTTATTGATCGGTAATTAATTTGTAAATAATCTTTCAAAAGCGAACATATAATAAGTCATGCCAAAAATGAATGAAAATCAATTGTGTAAAGAGATCAGATTACAAGTATGTGCACAAGGTGCGAATTCTATTTAGATAACTCAATCTGATAATTAATATTTTATCATGAATAATTGAATTCCATTATTTAATATCTTTATAAAATTTAAACGAATTTATACAACATAGTTTGAAATTTTAATAATTTATGTAAATATAAGCACGTTTTATTGTTTAAACGTTGTATATGAATTTTTACTCAAACATAAAGTTTTTCTACATTAAATATAAACATTAATAATATTTTTATAAACAATACCAAAATTGGACAGTCTGAAAGAGTATTGATTTAAAAATGAAATAAATATTTTATTCAAAGAATTAAATTGGGTCTGAATTATTTAAAATGTAAAAAATTATTTGAAGGAGATAGAAATGTTTTGATGATTCAAGGAATTCCGTATATATTTATAATACAGTGCTCAGAATTTGAATTTTAATTCTATTTTTAAAAGTATTCTGTTTTTCATTTTAGTGAATTGATAACTCAACTTGTACTAAATTTAAAATTAAGACAACAAAACTAATAAATTATTAATTTAATATTTATAATTTAATGCCAATATCAACATTACATTAAGATGTTATAACTATTATAAAATCGAAAACACAAATATTGTAAAATATTAAATGAATTAATAATTTATGAATTAATATTCAAATTCATATTGCTTGAAATAAAATTAGTGGACACGGGTTTCGTAAAAAGTAGAAAGTGTATCAACATTATAAGGAAATTGTGTAAATCTGTACATCGCCTCCTTATTTAAACGTGCACAAAATAAGCATATAAAAAGTAAAAATATCAAACGTACTTTAAAAAACGCAAATACAATTAACAAGGACAAATATTTTAGGTTAAGTAAAATCATGAATTTTATTGTCAGAAAAAATAATCGCCACAAATGTGTAAACATTAAAAACAGAGGCAAAGTTAATTCATCCATAAGTAGTTTAAATAGTTTTAAATCCTTGAATGAAAGAATCCATAAAACACGATATTATATTGTATACAATAATAAATAAAGTATGCGTAAAAGACGAGTTTAGATATCCGTGCCATCTGCAAACCTCACCAACACTACGAACAATCCGATTTATCTGAAATATCCGAGTTGCAATTTTCTTTGAAATTTATTGATTTAGATTCTTGTACAGATGTCACATATGATCTTCATTGCGTCACAAAGCGCGAAATATATTTATTACACAAACTATCATGCGCAATAAATATATGAAAACTAAATCTGCCTTCTTCTGTGACTAAAAAAAAAAAAAAAAAAAAATCTTGAATTTAAACACTCAAATTTATTACTACATCTATCAAAATTAACATGAATGTTATTCGGAATAATTTTAGCATTGACTCATTTTGTTTTGATCTTATAAATATATCAATCTTCCATATGTAAAAAAAAAAAATATTACTCTCTTAGGCTAAATATGCTTGTAAAATATTTTGCAAAATGTATTTGTGACAAATTTAATTATTTAATCGATATATTTGTTTTTGCAGTGTGCAGTCAATAATGAGGTGGAATCGAGTCTTTTTCCCCTTCAACAATAATGACAGAAATATATCTAAGCAATAGTGGTAAAAAGTTACCACATCAACAAGGAATCATGTCAGACCCACCACATCATCACTATAGCCACAATCCACCAGGTATTTTTACATGTTCTTTTTTCCCCATGAAATATATGAAATTTTTGCATAGTACAAAAAATGTTTTGTATTACATTAGAAAGTATTTTGAATGGTATATAATTAAATTATGACATTTTAAATATTAATAAGAAATATCTAAACGAATGTAATAGAAAAGTGAAAATTAAGCTAGTTTGCATACTGATATCATGTGTTTATACCAATACTGCCTTGAACCGAAAAGTATTATTTTGCGTAAAATATTTTTGATTCAATATTGGCAATTAATATTTTTTTAATATATATATTGGATATTGTAATATTATTTTGCAATTAAGTAAATAATATTTTAATTAATTAATTAGCTAATTATTTTATTATTTTATTTCCATTGTAGCCAATAAATATATTAATCAAGTTATTCTTTTTTTTTATTATTTTTAAAGGTGTAGAATCAAGACTACGTCAGTTGGAGGCTATGTTTGTTGGTGATTCCGTGGATGTTAGAGCAGGTCACACATTTTCAATCGAAACGCTCATAGATGTTTTACTAATTTTATATGACGAGTGTTGTAATTCCTCTCTACGAAGAGAGAAGACCGTTTCGGATTTCATCGAATTCGGTGAGCTTATTATGATTTTTAACAGTTACGAAATAATACGAAATAGTAACGTATCGATCAATGAATAATCATGAAAATTTTTTGTTTTCCCTTACAGTGAGACCCATAGCGTCATGCATAAAAAGTATACAACTGTCACGCGAAGACTTCGAAATAGTCAAGGTGATCGGAAGGGGAGCATTTGGCGAGGTTTGCGTAGTGAGGATGCAGGGATCGGAAAAGGTGTTTGCCATGAAAATATTAAACAAGTGGGAAATGTTGAAGCGAGCAGAAACAGCCTGCTTTCGCGAAGAAAGGGATGTTTTAGTATACGGCGATCGTAGGTGGATAACGAACCTTCATTATGCCTTTCAGGATGACAATAACCTGGTAATTGATCAAATAATTGTATCGTCACCAGTATATTTGTTTATTATTTGCTAAGTATATTAAGTTTGCACTATTAATATTTTTAATATATTTTTTTTTATATTTCTTGTATATTTTTTAATGACATTAACTTTACGACTAATTTTAATTCAAAGACATTTATCTAGTTTTAACAATTTGTCGAAGTAAGCAGTAATTAAATTGCCGGTCGTTAGTATAAGTACATTCATTAATCTGTTTGCACCTAGGCTAATTCAATC
Organism: Leptoteleia sp. ZL-2020; assembly: GCA_022817305.1. NCBI lineage: Eukaryota > Metazoa > Arthropoda > Insecta > Hymenoptera > Scelionidae > Leptoteleia > Leptoteleia sp. ZL-2020. The sequence goes on from JABFPN010003777.1 coordinate 7,411, forward strand.
AAGTGCACACACACACACACACATGAATCTATATCATAATTTCCCTTGGCATCACGTTTCCCCGCTAGTAATTGAGACGTTAAAATTATATAATACTGTACAAATATATTTTCTAGCTAACAAATGTATTTTAAAAAATGTACCAATTTTACGAGAATGATGATTTGTATATATATATATATATATATTTTAATTTAAAGTATTCATGATTCTCTTGGTCATGTTTTATTAATAATTTTGAATAATTTAATTATCTCCGCAGTACCTGGTAATGGATTATTATTGCGGAGGGGATTTGTTGACATTGCTCAGCAAATTTGAAGATCGACTTCCAGAGTCTATGGCTTGTTTTTACATAGCAGAAATGGTGCTCGCAATCGGATCTATTCATGATTTAAGATACGTTCATCGAGACATTAAGCCTGACAATGTTTTGCTCGACGCCAATGGACATATCAGGCTTGCAGACTTTGGCTCGTGTCTTCGATTATTTGAAGATGGTACAGTACAAAGCAACGTGGCCGTTGGTACACCGGATTATATTTCACCGGAAATATTGAGGGTAATTAATTAACCTCCGAAATTGTAATTAAAATCACCCGTCAAACTTTACGCATTGCTGAGAAAATAAATTATTAACTTTCATTTTGTGATCGTTAAGAAATATTTATATAAACGATGTACATAAAAACTAATAATGTATTCAAATTTCTAAACTACTTAAAATACGACTAAGAGAAAATTAAGAGTCATAATTATATTTCTGAGATTTTAGAGGTAATTAACAATCGAATGTTTGATCGAATTTACGATTTGTTTTGTTATTAGAAATTCATTTTAAAAGCATTAGCATCAATTATTTTTTTTTTCCAGGCTATGGAAGATGGTCAAGGAAGATATGGGCCTGAATGCGATTGGTGGTCATTAGGCGTTTGTATGTACGAAATGCTGTATGGAGAAACTCCATTTTATGCTGAATCTCTAGTCGAAACTTATGGAAAAATTATGAACCATAAGGTAATCACTTATTTGTTTAATTTTTTTTATCTCATTTACAGCATTTATTGTGTTATATTGTTTTCCATTTGGTTAATTTAAATTTGGTAAATCCAAGATCGTGTTGTCATTGTACTAAATATATGTTGAAGCGCAATCAAAATAAAAAAAAAAATTATCACCGATACAATTTTTCTTTCTAAGATCGAAATTGTCAGTGCGCATTGTAGTCTGCGACACAATGAGTGGGAGTCCGCTTTTATTCAGTCATGAAGGTCGACAAGTTCATTATATAGGAATCAAGTCGATGCTCTCATGCAGAATGACATGTTACATAAACATAAAAATGTCCTCCTCTCTTGCGTTAACGTTAATGTTTGGAATTTCCGTGAGTGGTGTCAATGACGCTTCTACTTTCCATTGACTGAAGTATTATTGTGACCTTTATTATCGTGTTTAGTTATGACTCTTTATCGTTAAGAATCTTTACCTGCAATCAATACACAATTGAGATAAAAACTGTTAATTCAAAGTACTTTACCAAACAAAAACGTTTTACTTTTAAATTAAATTCAGTCTCCAGAATATCGTTGCACGTGTATTTAATATGAAAAAATATTGTGCCACAAATATTACATATGAGTAAAATATTATAGTCACCATTACCAAAAATAATTCTTGTACACATTGAGGATGTATATTAATTTGTATTATAATTTAAAGTGAAACCTTTAAATTATTGATAATTATTCTTTTCGTGAATTGAAATATAATCAGTTGTGTAAATAATATATGTTTCTCTTTGTTTTAGAATTGTTTTGACTTTCCAACTGATGAAATATATGATATATCAGAAGAAGCAAAGGATCTGATGCGAAAATTAATTTGTAGTTCCGAATTTAGATTGGGACAAAATGGAATTGAAGACTTTAAGGTGAGATTTTGCATTTAATAAAATTAATTATTGCATAAAAATAACAAAATAAAAATATTAATAATAATTACTTTGTACAGAAACATCCGTGGTTCGAGGGTGTGAATTGGGATACCATACGAGATTGTACAGCGCCTTATATTCCAGAAGTATCTTCACCGACAGATACTTCAAATTTTGATGTTGACGACACTGATGTCCGAAGTTCCGATGCAGTTCCACCTGCCGCAAATTCGGCTTTCTCCGCCCTTCATCTTCCATTTGTTGGTTATAGCTTTACCCAAGGAAGGTAATAATTAAAAGAACAAAATATACATTTTTCAAGTTTTAAATAATTTATGCAATATGTTTTCAACTGTTCAAACTTTTTCAGTTATTTATCTGACTTGGGTTCATTGTCTACCTATGTACAAAAAGATAAAAATATTAAAGTATTAGAATTAGAAGCAGATAATGCGCAATTAACACAAACCATAGCTGATTTAAAGAAACAAATATGCGCGCATTCTTCACCGACTGTATCGCCAGACTCGAATAGTGCAATGAGAAAGCTACAAGATGAAATTAATACTTTAACAAAAAGGAATTGTGGTAATTATTTAATAATCTATTGAAATTACATAACAAAGTCGATAAATGAAAAATTAAATATTGTGTATAACTTTCAGAACTGGAGTCTCAGTTAAAATCTCTCGAAGTACCTCGAGAATTACGACCCATGGATAATGGTGAGCTTACGCGGTTGCGCGAATTGGAAAAACTTGTGCGTACGCTACGAAGCGAGAAAGATGAAGCTTTGAAAGACAAACTGGACGCTTTGGAAAAGCTGAAACTTCAAGATAAGGAACTGAAAGATGCGTTAACTCAACGTAAATTAGCCATGGCTGAGTATACAGAGGTCACCGACAAATTGTCTGAGTTGCGTCAACAAAAGCAGAAATTATCCCGTCAAGTACGGGATAAAGAAGAAGAATTGGAAGTAGTAATGCAAAAAGTCGATAGTTTACGTCACGATATTCGTAAGGCGGAAAAGTTGAGACGCGAGTTGGAAAATCGTGTGGAAGAAGCTATGGCAGAGACCTGTAAAGAACGAAATTTACGAGTGCGTAGTGAAGAGTATTGCAAACAAATGCAAGAAGAGACTGAAAAAATTCGGCAGAGGTCAATTGGTAACGATACCAGCGGGAATCATGCATTGGCAACTCAAGAAATTAATCGGTTGAAAGCGGAAGTGGAGAAACTGGAAGTTCAGTACAATGAGAATTTGAATCAGCAACAAAGTCGATTTAATGTCGAGATCAGAAGTTTGCAAGAACAATTACACGAAGCAGAAACAAGAAGAGAATTATTGGAAAGAGAGGTTCAATTGACGAAAGAAAAATTGGACGCTGCGAGATTGGAAAATATTACGGATAGTGAAGAAACGATCAATGAATTAAATAGAAGGTACGAAAGGGAGAAAATTATGCTGGTTGAGGAAAATAAGAAGTTGATGCTGGAATTGACCAATGTGACAGACAGTGTGAACAGGATACAAGCTGAAAGAAGACAATTGGAAGATGAGTACGAAGAACTTAGAAATAAAAAGGAAGCAATTGCACAATGGGAGGCGCAGATCACAGAGATTATACAATGGGTTTCTGATGAAAAAGATGCTAGAGGATACTTGCAGGTAATAATTATAAAGATTTGAAAGATAAAAGTTTAAATCTTATTAAAAATTATTAATATCTATATAAATTTAATATATATTAACAGGAAATGTCTTAGATTGTTACTTTTATTAACAAAGCTAATAATTACTTTAAGGCTCTAGCTACAAAGATGACTGAGGAACTTGAATTCCTCAAACATTCTGGTGGCGTTAGTGGCGTAGGAGGAGGTTCTGCAATATCAGATAAAAACTGGAGGAATCGTAGGTCTCAGAAATTGGACAAAATGGAACTCCTCAATTTGCAAAGTTCATTGCAAAGTGAAATACAGGCTAAACAGGCTATCTCAGAAGAACTTACAAAAACTCGTTCTGATCTTATTGCTGCGCAAAAGTAAGTGTCATAATTGTTTTTCATAGTGTCATAAATGCGCGAACGGATTTTTAAGCAAAAAATTTGAATAAATTAAATTATGAAGTCGATTATATTATTTTAATACCAAATTGTACAATTTTGCAGAGAACTACGCGATTTTAGACAACGCTTTGATTCCATATCGCATGAAATTAAACGAAAGGAAATTCAAATTAAAGAATTACAAACGCGCCTTGATTCCAGTGATGGCTGTAAGTATTTAAATTTTTATGTCACTTACAAAGGTCCATTAAATCTTCTTTATATTAAGCATATTTTATCTCTTTTTGTTCATGGCATAAATTTGCAATACGAAGCTGGAACTATGTTAATTGAACATATTAGACCTAATTTAAAAGGATTTTGCTTAATAATGTACACACTAAGTACAACTGTATAGAAAAAAAATGAATATGAAATGTTGCAGTAAAAATGAGAGCTCAGTGTTACCTTTGTTGGATTACACGGTGCTCCCATTTTCAGAATTTTCAGCTATTGCCTCAAAGTGGTTGATGTTTACTCATTAAATCTTTTATTACTATACGAGCGAGAAAAATCTCACCACTTTGGAATAATAGCAATTATGTATTTATCTTTATATGCAGAGATTACTAAAAACAAAACTAAAAAAATGGCACTTGATTTTTTTTTTTTTTTTTAAACAAAATTGCAATCTAAAATGAATAATTAATTACAAAAGCATTCTTTTTACATCGTACCTGCTTTTAACATTTTTATATATGATATAACATACATTACATACTTCTATATATATATATATATATTAATATTTTCACTGATTTTCGTTAATTTCAAAATATTTTCTTATAAAATGTTGAAAGTGTAGCTGTGCGCTTAATGAATCTCAAGTACTATACTAAATTATTAACAAATTCTTCTTGAGCAATTTAATTGACTAAATGAATAACCCGTGTAACGTAATAATCATTGACACCCCGTATTTACTGAAAAATCCTGTCATGGTATTTAATATAATTCCTAGGTACAGTTTGTTAGGAATGTTTGAGAATCAGCATTCCTGAACGAATATCGCTTCGAAACGAAGAGCGAAACAGCCTGAATTGTTTAAGAAATGACTACATTTTATAAAGTGGCCCGCAATGCATTTCCAATTCCAATTGTTTTGAAAAACGAATGTAAACTGTGACACGTACATACATATGAATACAATGTACCTGACAAATAATAATATTAAAATTGAGTGGGATTCAAATGCAGAGTAGTAACCCCATGTCCGGCACGGTATTAAATTTTGGTTTCTAGACTACAAAGTGCCTCTGCTTATTGGTGTAACGAGCTGTGTGTGGGGCCTGTTTATGCTCATCGTCAAACTGTATTTGTGACGGCTGTACCACGCGCTCCACCGTCCAACATCTTTACGACAAATCCCCAGGAATTCATCATGCAGCAGCCAACGTCGCCCTTACCAGTAATGCGTGTTCCCCGCATCACAACCCGTTGCTTATTAACTACAGATTTTGTTATTCCTAGTGGTCACAAAAGCGATGACTGATTGTGTTCAATTTTAATTTCACGGGGTTTTTTTTTTTTTTTTTGGGTGACTAAAAGATTGGGTTTGCCATTAATCAAGCACAGTGCTACGTTTTCAATATGAATTCACGTTAATTCATAATTTGTCGTGATCGTGATCACATTCGTGAACATATCGAGCAAATTAATCATTTATCAGTTTCTTTCCAGAAGTTTCAGGTATTTTCATTTATTTTAATACAGAAAAATCTTCATAGTATATGATTATAAGGACTGGTAATCATCTGCTGTAAGGAATTTCTTCGTCTTCTCCCGTGACTGATAAGAAGGAATCATATTGCTGATATTAATACAGAATTTAAACCAAATTTAAATAATTAAATCATACATTAATTGTTTAATTTTTAATTAATATAAAATTAATTTCGATAGATTGTACGTTGTAAATTTATACGGATGAAAATATTGTCCAGTAATTATTTAAAATTGTTAAGTGAACGGAATTTCACTGTGCGTTTATATTCAATTTATTAATTAAATCATGTTTCGTTTTAATTTAATTTTGTTAAGGTCAATTTTATTTCCAAAATTAAACTTTAAATATGGAAATTATGTCATTGCAAAAACGACCCTTGGCACAAATAAATATAACATTTTTTGATTAAGTTATATTAATAATGTTATTTTTTTATATCAAGAATCAAGACTGAATTTAAAATTGCTACCTTCTTAAACTTATTGTGATAGTAGTTTAATGAGTATTAAATATGCTAAAAATATGTTAAAAATGTTAATTTTTAAACAAATAATATAATTATTTTATGTAAATAAAACACCCTTTTTTTACCTCTTGTATATAATTATTTGCATTATTTTCTTAATTTTTAAGGTTTTTTCGGGATATGGTAATTTTGTTACTTTATAAAATATTCTGAGAAAATATGAAGACCTAATGTAGAATCAACATGCAAATTATTTGTACGTAAATAAATGCAAAAAATTAGTTATGTTTTATATGACTAATGATTTATTACATTTAACATGTTACATTTTTATGTTGATTGAGTTTTTAGTAAGATGTTTAATAAAAAGAAAACTTTTATTAACATTGAACTTAAAAGTTTGTTTTATTATATTGGAACGTATCTCTGTGCTAAAACACTGTGAAGTGGTGAAAAAGTGTAATATTTCGTGTTTGTTATAATTCATCATCAATTGAAACTGATTTAACAATTACAACTCGTGGAAAGCATTCATTTAAAGTCAGTTTTAGTTGATAAAATTTTGTTGAATTTTTAATGTTTTATCTGGTGCTCTAAAATAATTATATTTGTTGCTATCGCTAAAATGACATAAGTGTTATATATTCCCGTTGAGTTTCTTTTTAATAACTATAATTTCATTGGGCAGAAAGAAAACAGAATAACAGTGATCCGTTTTGTGTTATAAACATAATAATTTTAACTGAATTAATTTAGAAAATCCATATTGCAGATCATTGTTGCTTTTGTGAATGACGCCCAAAGTATTCCATTCACGCAGTACATTAACATAGTCATTTATTATTTCAAAAAGATTAGCTCTCGTTTGTCATTCATGTATTGCGGGTGCTTTTATTGCGTTATTACTTTTGTCAGTGACAATGACCTCGTTTAAAAAGATTGCGGACATGTTATTCATGTGATTTTTTTTTACTTTTAATATATAATTTATAACACTAATGCATTTAATGAGTCACTTGGCAATAATTGTCCGCAAACTACATTCAATGTTGAATTGTAAAAATAGTGGTGTTATTATTGTCAGTCAAGGTTGTTCGATTTGTTAGTTAATATTATCAATATAAATATATATATAACCGGCGTTATGGTGTTCTGGTGAAAACGTCTGCTTGGTGAGCATCAGGACAAGGGGTTCTATACCTATAGTAGCGTTTTTTTCACCACCCCACCATTGCGTAGAAAAAGGTGTGGAGTGTACAAACTCGTCGTTCAAGTCGTGACTCGTACGACGGGTTGGAACACTCCAATACACCGGGCATTCTGAGGTTGGGTTTTTTCCCATATGGTTTCCGCTCCTCACAAGCTTCGACTTGTGCGAATGCGGAATGTTTACAATAGAGAAAGAGGTATAAGATAAAATATGGATCCCAATAAGTGGGGTGGTCGAGCTGCCCTGTAAAAGTTTTGAGATAAGAGGCTGAACGTGAAGGGGTAAAAAAAAATACATATACATATATATCATTTCAAACAACCTTATTAATTTAACTCAGTTTCACTCCTGAACGATCTGAAATTGTTTTAAAATTGGCAGACGATTATTCGTTTAAATGATATTATTGCATATAAATGTAATCATTTCATTGTAAACACAATTAATTGAAACATCTTGATGTATTTTTTAGTTTTAGAACGACCTACCTCACAAATGTCATACCTCGATCACTTTTTGAAAGAAACAGCCAGCGGTACACGACATGGAAGTGTCGGTAGTGTGGAAGGTGATATTGAGGATAACCGTGCACCCAGCATTACAAGTAGTAAGAGTAACCTATCTGAATTAAGCATCGTAAGTATTATTTTAATTTAATTATATTGAATTTTATCTTTCTTTTACTTTCACTTAAATGATAATCAGTATAAACTATAAACTTTTAGGTTTTTTGTTATACAATTTTGTATACGTATTAAGCATCGCACAATTTTTTGCAATATTTCATACAAGATTAATTAATTATAACTAAAAAAGATTCTACTGAAAGTTGCGATTAATTTCTGTTTATTTCTCAATTTTATTTTACATTATAAATAAAAATTGTTATTAATTATTTTCACGATAAATTTATTTATAGATCGAATGTTCGCAGGATCCAACTTCTCCCCTGTCACACGAGTTGTTAAATAAAGCGCCATCTCATACCCAAGCGAGCCTGCAACCAAAGCCAAAGTCCCACCAATTTCTCGTGCGAACGTTCTCCGCTCCCACCAAATGTAACCACTGCACGTCTCTTATGATCGGTCTTACGCGCCAAGGAGTCGTCTGTGAGGTGTGCGGCTTCGCCTGTCACATGTCGTGTTGCGACAAAGTACCTTCTGTATGCCCCGTGCCCCACGATCAAAGTATGTTTCAACTTAGGATACAACAAAACGTTTTACAGATATTTCGAAATTCCTTTGACAAACGTAAGATATCAATTCATAACTCATTTAGCCTGAATCACAGCCAACATCAGTCACAAGCAGCACCTATCTCACTTATTCCGTGTCTGTTTTAATTATTGAAAACAATTCTATTCCTCTTGATTAATACCTTTAATTGTTTCAATAGCTAAGCGACCACTGGGTATTGACCCTACTCGAGGAATCGGCACCGCTTACGAGGGTTACGTGAAGGTTCCCAAAATGGGTGGTGTGAAGAAGGGTTGGGTGCGACAGTTCGTCGTGGTTTGCGACTTCAAGCTCTTCCTTTACGACATCTCACCCGACCGGAACGCCCTTCCGTCAGTTTACGTGTCGCAGGTGTTGGACATGCGAGACGAGGAATTCAGCGTAAGCTCCGTCCGCGACTCCGACGTCATTCACGCGACCAAGAAGGACATTCCATGTATATTTCGGGTAAGTACACGTTGACTTTGCGGTGAAGTTAATAACTTAATAATCACTAAAGTGTCCGAACTAAACGCCAGCGTCGAAAAATCACGGCATCGAAATTAAACAACATAACGACTCTCTTATTAACGACATTTTTGCATAATAAATCCTTTTTTGTTGTCTTGCGTGCTAAAAGTGCGAGCGTTTGTTTGGCGCACGCGCGCGATACGAAATTAATGCCGTTCTTTTGGCGACAGATAACAACATCTCTGCTAGAGCCACCTGGTTTGCGGAATCACACATTAATGCTTGCTGACACGGAAAGCGAAAAAACCAAGTGGGTTGTGGCTTTGAGTGAGCTCCATCGAATTTTAAAACGAAACAATCTTCCTAATACAACAGTAAGCAGATTTCTTACTATATATTGTACTCCAGTCTTTTTTTTTTTTTTTTTTTTTTTTTTTTTTTTTTTTTA
>JABFPN010003778.1:0-16980 GCA_022817305.1 Leptoteleia sp. ZL-2020
TATGTGATGCAGTATTAGAAACTAACATCAGTTCACTAATACTGTTTCAGTGTGGATTTTAAGAGTAAATCAATGGTAAATTTAAGACTGGAAACACGTTTGTTGTGAATTTGTAGTTTCAAGCTAATTTTGATATTTAAATTGTGTTTTTTGTCAATATTTTGTAGGCTAATGGCATTTTATTATTAAATTAAAAAATTATTAAATTATAAAATTGTTAAATTAAAAAAATTATATAAAATTAATAAATATTAAATTAAAAATAACAAAAAATCTAAAAAAAATTTTATAATGTTATTACTGTGTTAATAATTAAAATTCATGAATATAATAAATATAATTATTTTAACCACATTGTGAAGATCACTTGTTTTCACATGTGGATACAGTCTGAACATTGGAGCGTTTCCAGTTTACTTTTTACCGCTGAATCAGCGTTAGTTTCAACGCTGGAATAGTATGTCGATGTAGTGTTGGTAACACACTCTAAAACAGTAGTTTTTTTTCCTCCGTGTAGCATTTTTGGAAAACAAATTTCATATTATACAAATCAATTTCTGAACAGTGCTTCTAAAAGAGTTAAAAATTACAACGTGAGTTGTGCTGTTCAGAAATTTATTTGTATAATATGAAATTTGTTCTCTAAAAATGCTAAATGTCAGACATTATCATCACTGATTTCTTATACACGTTGCAATTTATCAAACGGTATTTCACTCCATGTATAAGAATCTTCAAAACTAATTAAAATAACTAAGAATGTTATATTAATGATTTTGGTTCCAAACCTGCCATTAGATAAATATATACGGTTGAAAATAAAATTCTATGATAAATTCATAGGAATTTCCACTTTTAACTTTTCACATTTCTTGAAATCAATAGTTTGGTCATTATTATCAGAGTTCGGTCAGTTTGAGTAAAATTGTAATAATCACTTATTTTACTTTACTTATTAGAAAAATATTTAATATTATAATCTAATAAAAATAAAAAATGTAAACAAACTTATTTTTGTTTTGTATTTTCATCCATTTTTAAGTCTTTCGGATGTAAACAGACAATATCATTGTCTTTATTTAGTTAGTTCTTTTTTTATATGATGTCATTTGTCTCTATTTTTAGATACAGTATAATAATTTTTATCCCAACTTTTTCCTCAACGTACTTTCACGTTTTTCGGGAAGTATTTTTATATTAAATATGACTAATGTAATTATACTGCGAATGATACTTTCATGAGATGTTCCACAGCAAATAAATTATACCTTCATAAGATATATGTAGAGTTGATCTACGGACCCGATTCTGGTCCAGTACTATTAGCCACACTATGGTATACAGATACGGACCCATACTGATTCGAACTTGTTATCAACAATAACAGAACAGAACCAGATATAAGTCATGTCAGGCAAAATATCCAGACTTGAACCAGTATTGGATAATTACTGATAGTAATATATTTAGTTATACAGCACTGACTAGTAATTCTGGTAACAGTATTATGACAATACTAGACCACTAGAACATTTCCTACTGGAACAAGGGCATATACTTTTTTAGGCATGTTCCAAAATTGACTGCAAATACTGCGTTAGTGAGACAAATATATAAATACTAATAAGCCAGAAGAAGTTGCACAATACTGCCAATCAACTTTGAAACATGGCCTTTGTAATATGCGCGAGAAAGTAGCGACTTTTCTCCCTGAAATATGGAAGAAAAATGTCAAGTTTCAGACCAGTGAAGAAAAAGAAGATGGAAGATAATTAGGATCACTCAACCTTAATGGAGTGTAATCATTTTTAACTCAACTTTTTTCTCAGAGCATATATAAAATATATATTCTATGTATAAAAGCAATTTTTAGTAATTCTGAATTAAAAACTATCATATATCTTTTACATTTTATTTTTGTATGACAAAAGTACTTGCTTTTTCAATATACAATCTGCTTGTAATATTTAATGTACAGTTTAAAAGAGATAATTAGTCTGGAAGTTGGGTTATGATTGAATATAAGAACAATTATTATTTATCTTATAACTTATTTTGTAATATAAATATATGTAACTTGTAAACAAACTTTGTTTCCCACTTTTTGATGCAATATAATAAATTTTAACCTAACATTTTTAAGTGTACAAATTTGCACTAGTTAGTGAACAAAATATACACATATTATAATAATATAACAAACAAATTATTACAATTAATATTTATAAATATTGAAAAATATAAAAAAGTTCTTTTTTATCTTATAGCTTTTTAAAATTTCATCCTTTACCGGAATTTTAACAAATCAATTGAAGGTAATAAAAGTAGATTAAGTGTAAGTGAAACTAAAACTAAAAAAGGCAGTATCATGATATAAAATTTGAAAGCGGAAGTCGACCAAGGCTGATAAAAAACAAACTTATAAATGTCGCACACTTTTAACACAAAAGAATCCTGTTCGATTTCGGCGAACAAATGACCTTGAAATTTTATGAACGGCCAAAGTAGTTCGGCTTTTTTAACGGTTTCTTCGTAAAAAGTCGGATCACGGCAAGCGGGGAAAAATGTCATTAAATTTAATTCCCGTGAAATAGTTAATAGTTGTCTCCAAAATGAGCCGGTGACGTGTTTGACTTTCTCGTCATTTGCGTCATATATAAAAATAATAATCTTGAATTCGGGGGAAAACGAAATATACATACATATATATATATATATATATATATTTCGAGAATCTCAAAAGATATATGTGGTATATTTTGAGGGCCTTTTGCGATTTCGAGGACGTCCTCGAAATAGTTACATATGAAACAGTCATTTTGAAGACGCTCCTGACCCACACGGCCAGCCCTATCTAATTTGGTATCAGGGGGTACAAACTCTAATCTAAACCTGTGGCTACGGTTTTATGCTTATAACGACATCTACGCTAAGACCCCTAAAAGTAGAACTAAAATTTACCGCGCCGAATTCAAAATGCTTTCTTTATTAATTCTTTACTTATTACTTCCTTGCTAAGTATTTTAAATAAAAAAAAAAAAAAAAAAAAAAAATGGAACAAAATTTAATGGGTGGTAATTTAATGAACAAACGACTATTTAAATGAGTTGCACAATTTATTTAGTACTTTTAAATTATGTCATAATACATAAAATATGAGACAGATATTTGTATTAATGTTTCTTACTTATATATATTACAATTTTATATATTGCAATTAATATATAAATATGGAATTTACAAATTTTGATTTATAAATAATACATAACATAATTTAACTAGTTATAAGTAGCGCTTTAAAAAATAAAACAATTAATTTTAATTATAAAAATAAAACAATTAATTAGCTTGTAACATTTTTTCCTTTTTTTTTTCTTTATACTGAAATGATAGAAAAATTACCAAATTTTATACGATGGCATTTTGGACGATGTTTTGCATCCAGGAATTTTGCTTAAAAAGCAACTTTCTCACCACTTGCTTAAAAAAAAGAAGTAAATTAATAATCTGATTGAATAAATGGCTTTGACAGAATATTTAAATTTTAATAATAACAATAATAAAAACAGTAATGACAATACTTTCAATCATTAAATTTAAGTTAAAATTAAAATTTATCAAAAAATATGTTGTACTTAGCGGAGATTTTTGGATTTGCTAATTTTGAATTTCCCTCCTAAATTTGAAAATTATTTGAATTTGAAATATTCAGACACGTATCAAGCGACTACAAATTGGGGGAGCTACCCGATAAGTACCGCCTGACATAATTATATATATATATATATATATAAAAATACATATGGTAATGATGTATCCTCCAACAAATAGAAAATGGCTAGAATAGACCTACGAGCCCGATTCTGGTCCAAGTATGGTTTACCAGAATCTGGTACCAAACAGACCAGTATTAGTTCGAAATTTGTTATTTTTACCAAAATTGGTTATTATACCAGGCCCTATATGCATACCAAAGTTGATCCAGACTCGTGTCAGTACTGGTGATTTAAACAAATTGTTTAATGCAAGACCAACGTTGGATGATTACACTCAGAGAAGCTGTTTTTAACAGCAATTGAACCACATGAGCATTAAACATGTAAAATTACTGTTTTTATGGTAACTACTCTGGTTTTGAATGGCAGTTAATATATTAGATATATTAATTGGTTATAAGTGTCCTACTCTTTATTTAAGTACAGATTACTTACACTTCTTTGTTGTATAAGTCTAATGAAATGTATTTCTTGTTTCACAATTTGAATACTCTTTATTTAAGTACAGATTACTTACAGTTCTTTGTTGTATAAGTCTAATGAAATGTATTTCTTGTTTCACAATTTAAATATATAAACATATATGATAATATTAATCCGATGTTTATTTAATAAAGTAGGCACTGGCTGTAAGCACACCCGATAAATCCGTTGAAACAATTAAAAACAAATGCGCGTGCGGTGTTCAACCGAATGACTCGTGCCCACGACGCAAATGATTCGGCGCACGAAAATATTCTTACCAATAAAAACGGTAAAAATGATTAGCAATGTAAATAATACCTTTGCGTGTTATTTGACAAAGATTGTTGACTTTTTTTTGAACTTTTTACTGTTTTTGGATAAGAATATAATTTAGATGACAAAATGAATTGTTTTATGTTAAATCTTTAAATACGTGTTTAAAGTCCCAATAAAAAATGATAAAAGTGGTATATAAATATATTTTGAATCATTCAAATATGAAAAGAATCAACGTCCAAAAGTGCGTCATCAAAAAAAATTATATATAAACGGATATTGCCTTTGCATTCGAATGATTCAATACGTATTAATATAACTTTTATTACGTGTAATAATAATAATAGTAGTAGAAATAGAATATAATAATTAGAATTAAATTGCAATTTAATCTTAAACATTATGATAATACATTTTGTTCTTCTTTCATTTTTAATAATCACTTCGTTTTATAATAATTTGCCAACATTCGTCAACATTAAGAAATCTAACTAAAAAAATCTACTCAAGATGTATTAATGAATAATGTATATTTGACAAATTATGTTCAGAAAATCACGGGTTTATTTGAATGTTCACGCTTTTTTAACATTGTTTAAAATAAAAAAGAATACATAAACAGAATTGTCCGTCCTTTTTCAATTTAACAGCTCAAATTGGATCACGCTGTAAAAGGGGGATTTGAAACTAAAAAGGAAAAGGACGAAGATACCCGTGACTTCGCTTCTTTTTTAATTTCGCGACCTCAAATCGATTATTCTTCGCGCGCTATTGCGCAATGTATTCACGCATTCGCCATTGTTTCGTCTATTTTCTTGAATAATATTATCGAAATTGACTCATGTAAAATTTATGCCCTTTATGGGAACATAACGAAGGCGACAAGATCAGCTCGAGTACCAGAAAATGATGTTCAAAAATATAAACGTTCAAACTTTAGCCGATCGTCGGGAAATAATCTGACACAAATATTTACGTTATATCGACGGTCGCCCATTAGCGGTTCAAGAATCTTACGGGATATAGGTGGCGTTTTCGGTATTAAACCATTTACCCAGTTAATAAAGGATGCATTTATATAAACAAAATTACCTGTCCTTTATTAACTGAACGAGTGGTTTCATCTCGAAAACATCAAGATTTGATATTTACAGCTTGGTAACCATGGCACTAGAATTAACCCCACACTCAGAGAAAAAAATATGCTTGCGTTAAGAAAGCTGTACAAAGGAAATGTTCTTATTAAAACTAACAGAAAATTTTATTTTATTCTTTTATCTAAAACAAATCCATTTAATATAAATGGAAATAATTCTTTATATAAATATAAGTTTTCTAAGGATAATTTATTCTTATTATAAATAGAATTTCGCTTTGTCCATATAATGAATGGAAATTCTATTTAATATAAGAATATTCTATTACTCTTAAATAAACATCTTTGTGAGTGCAAGTATAAGTCCCCAAAAGGAAGTGTTTTACAGGCCCAGCATTGGTACAAAACTATTGCCAGAGTTACCAATAATAGTCCCGGTAACCGAAAACACATTTGGTCACATTGATGAATCAGTATTTGTCACAGCGGTTACTTTACCGCTAAACGTATTTCAATGTTTCAGAATTACATTAATGTACGATATATTTAAATCATATTTTATTGATTTTGACACATTATTGAATATGTCAGAACCACATTGAATTAACAAGCGCCTGGGACTTTTAAAACATACTTTTATCTATATAAAAAAGAAAGTATTATAAAACAACAGTGGCGGATTTAGAAGATTGATTAATAAAGATAAAATATTGTAAACATTAATGATGAAGAAAGATCGCCTCTTATTTATCTTCATGCCTCATTAATATTTACAATATTTTATTTTTATTAATCGATTTCCTAAATCCGCCACTGTAAAATAAACTGCGCGTTTTGTATGTTGTTTTTATGATTTTCAAATAAAACTTTTATTAATGTTTCAAAGTCACATTAAATACTCTTATAAACTTTTATTTATAACACAAGTTTAAAAACATTTGCCGTTTCTATATCAATCGTTGAATTGTTCATAAAAGCTAATTATGAATGCAATTGTTATATATAATGGCACTGAAAAACGAAACGTTTTCGAAATACAAAATGGTTAACAAACTTTGTTTTTGTTTGGTATTTACATCCATTCTTCTGTCCTTTGGATGTAAATAAGCAATATTATTGTTTTTGTTTTGTTAATTTGATCTTACAGATATTTACCAACATTATTTTTTATGCGCTCAATTTGAAAAAAACCTTTCGTTCTTCAGTTCCATACATATATACCCACACTACAAATGAAAATATGTATATTTTAAAGTAAGTATCGTCTCTTTAATTGTTGCAAACACAAATTTATCTTGAAATTTGCAAACACAATATAATTAGTCTGGATCAACAATGGCATCTATTTTACATCTGCTTTTGTTAATAACCAAGTTCAAACCAATATAGGTCCATATCTGTTTATCAGAATCTGGTTAATAATACTGGACCAGAATGGGGTCCATATGTATTCACGTCTGTTTTTTTGTTTTTGTGTAATAAAACGTTTATTTTTGTTTATTTAGATTCAGATGTTTACATTTTTTCTGTTCGCCATTGTGCTTATTTACAAACACGTTCGTTTACGGTTTTTGTTATAAACAAGTTTTAGAATATTCGGTTTAAATCTTAAATACGCATTTATTTAAGAATCAATATACCTCGAGTAGTTTTTTCTTCTTTTACAACTTCGGTATTTGATTCTAATGTTGACGAATCTGTATAACAAATATAACAAGCATATATACAAGATAATTAACCCTTAGAGAACCTTATATTTTTTAATTAATTGATTTATCACTAGATATGGTACATTATAGGATTATATAATGATCATTCTCGATGTACCTCCGTGCCTCATATGCTGCTCCTGATCCGCTATGGAACTTTTTCAATTTTCGCCCTCTTTTATCAATTTTTCTTTCTGAAAATGCAGGTTTAATGCTGTTATCAAATAAATAAAATTTATCAGTGCATAATTAAAATCTTCGCAATATATTTTGCAATACATTTCAGTTACACGTGCAAAAAAATACAGTTGGATCAACGTCGTAATGACATCGGGAATGGTCAGAATTACGTCGGTAAATGACGTTAAGTCAACGTTGAATATTCGTCGAGATGGAGCACCTTTATGACATCGAATTTTAACATCGATTCGACGTTGGTTTCCAGTAATGACGTTAGTTCGCGAGGCTAATCTATTGCAAAACTATATGTAGAGTGTTGCTAGATTTTTTCAAAGCTATTTCCGAAATTCTCTATTTGTTGATCGTCTATAAATTTAATTAGTGGTTATTGCAAAAATTCAGGGATTTTATGGATAAAGTACTGGAGGTTCACGTCAGAGGTTCGAGTTTAATTCTCAATTCATATTTACTGCTTTTTTTTTAATTTATTTTAACCAGTCCTTTACCAAACTCAGATTGAAAGAGAAAGATAACGATGTCGCTCATAGTTGTTTTGTTAGTTTCGTTATCTAAACTTGCATTCAGTTATTTCTCCAGTTACATCCAGACCATGTCCAGACAGTTTACCAGATCGTTTTCAGTTGATTGATTGAATTTGAAAAATAGACATCTTAAATTATTAAAACGTATGAATTTATCTACAATTATTGTTTGAAAGCTGACATTAGTTATCAATGTGCCGATACTTTTTAATAACTTAAGATAATTATTTCAAATTCTTCCGAATATATGACCTGTTTAGAAACAATGTTAGTTATTTTGATTAATATTTCCTCTTCGCGTTTAAAATGTACTCAATGTAATTACAGATTACCCGTATTATAAAAATTATTGAAAAATTTACACTAAATACATTTACTAAACAACTTTTGTTGCTGCTTTGAGGTTATTGTCACGACATATTATTCGCATAAATTTGTCTTTTCGTCAATGTACGCAATTTCGTATCATAATATAAATTCTGCAATGTAATGCATCTGTTAATTAACATTTACATTAATTATTGCATGTATCTTTTCGTTTCGATTACAATGTAATCGTAATTATCGTGAAATTAAAGTATTCAAAATCGAAGATCGTCGGTTAAATTGTCCATTTTTCTCACAGCGCAGGTAATATACTTATCAAATTCTAGTACAATGAGTAATTCAAAAAAGGAGAAAACTTCATTTTATCTTCCATCTACTCCACCTTAATGGTAATCTTCTAATTTCTGCTCTACCAAGAGCAGCGCCTCAAAGGCCGATTCTCTCTCCTTCTCCTTCCCTTTATCTCGAGATCTCTCATACTCGTCATTACGTAAGGGGCCTGTATCGCGGCGAACAGGGGGAGGGGGAAGTCGAAGATTCATCTTGAGCGTGCGGACACACCCTTCCCCTCTGGCGTCGCGGGGAAATAAGTTGTTTCGGGTGTGAACGTACACGGAGGGCCAATCGTTGAATCAGTAAAACGCGACTAAACAATGTGCAACCGCGTCAAAGAAGCATCGCGCCCTCTCTCTCCCACTCCCTCTGGCGCTCGCTCTATCTTCATCGGGGAGAGGGGGCTGGTTTAGCGCCGAGGGGCCAGAGGATGGAAACCAATCGTCGCAACGATTCCGGCTTAGTGTGCGTGCGCGCTGTTAATAGCTATACTCGCTCGGAATCCACGTATATAATCAAGGGAGCACGCATGAGCGCGAAAGGGAGACGCGCGTATAGCCGCCTCTCGCTCGCGCCCACTTCGGGCTATTTCGGAACGCAACGCGTTGCCATAATGTCTTATAAATACAAAAACGTCGACGGAAGACGGAATAGGAGGCCGAGCGTCCGGATCCCTGGGTTGGGAACTGTCCGTCCTTGTTGGTTTGGCGCGAGGGAACGCTGCGACGAGGACGGAAACAATCTGTTACGCGGCGAACTGAGCGGCGCGGCAGAGAGGAGGGAAAAGCGACGCCGCAAGTACGCATGCGCTCGGCCGTTCAATTTCTCAAATCATTAACCGGTTCCCTTGGAAACCCGGCTCGGTCCGGACTCATTGGTCGACCCCCCACCGCTACCCGCGCCACTCCGATAGTCGACGCGCGCACGCGCACTCATACATAGCCGCTACTGCAATACATACGCAACTCACGTGACGTAACGTGCCGGCGCAACACGCAGACCGAGCCCTCGCGACGCGTCGCCCCCCGAACGTTCCCCGCCTCGCCCCCCCGCCCCACGCCCCTCCACCTCTGCCTTCTTGTATCACGCAGGGGTGTCGTTACAAGGGACGAAATGAGCGAGGGTCGCCGTCGAATACACGAATTTCATTGGATTCATCGATCCGGCGATGTCGGGGGGTCGCGACGCTCAAAAGGGTTCCCCGCTCCGCTTGAGCCAAACGGAATCCCGCTCACAAAAGACCTTCGCCGATTTCTCGCTCGCTTAGTAACTAGTTTCGCCGAATCTGAACGCTCTTCTTGGCCTTAAAGCGAATGCAATAGGGTCCGCCGCAGTTACTTACCTTACTCGTTTATTATTTTAGTTGCAAAAGAAAACGAGTAAGCGGAAGTTTACAAATATACCACGACGGACCAACATTTGCTCGTAAAACGATATATAACCTAAACAATTTACGATTTGTCTTCGAATACGAGACGCAGACGGCGGTACGATACCTCGCATACCCTATCTTCTTACATCGCGTGATACGCGTTTATAAATTGAAATGAGATACAAAGGCAAACTGTCGCATCATTACAGAACGTATAATAAACTACTGTACAAGTTGCATTATTAATAACAACGTAAACCCGTTGAGATAAGCGCGTTTGCATCACAATGGAGTTATAAAAATGTACGCTTTATCTCGACGGGAAGGTCATTATTATTTACAGCGCATTTTTACGTATATAGCTAATGCGAGAGGCTCGCATTCGTGTGTTGGTTGAGTTTTTTTTCGGGGAACGAACATCTGATTCGGAGATTCCGAGTCGCGCTTCACCGACTCGGGGTACATTTATACAGCGCAGCATGAAATATCGAGAGGTAGGCTCGGCGTGGATTGGAGGAAGATGCTATGCGCGATAGCGAGCGTCCAATTCTCTATAGAACCAAGCTTGTGTGAGTCACTTCGCTGTGTGGGTCGCGCGTCCGTGTGCCTGTGTGCGCGTTGATGTAGGATGCGGCAAAGCTTAGGAACAGCTGGGCCAGGGACGTAGCTAGTCGCAATCCTGCTAGGCTCCTCCTTTTTTTTTTCTTCGTCGCTTTCGTTACTCGCTTCCTCTTCTCCCCTTCCCGTTTGTTTGCCAAAGCGAAAGATCGTCGTCTTTATTTATATTGAACATGGAGGAATGCACAGTTGTGTATCTAGCGAAACAAATCAGCTAATCTTGCTTCTCCAAACACTTTCTGCTCAAGGTGTTTAATTATGCTGAGAGAAGTAGGATGTGAAAATTTACTGTTTGAAAGAAATAATTTAGTATTTTTAACAGCAATATAGTTTTATAAGTGTATACAGATAGAATATAATCATTATTCTTCTTCCGAAAACAAAAGGTTATAGCAAGATAGCTGTTTCCAACGGTAGATAATAGTCCGAAACAATCGAGATGCATTGTATTCTTTATCAAGTAAAGCAAGAATGCGGAGGGTTAAAATTGAGATAGGTCAATTTATGGTAACATTTTTATTTGTCCAAAGCAAGATAAAATTTATAACAATCATTTATAACTTTTAGCAGATATTTTGATAATATTATTTATATATATGTACACAATATCAGATATTAATCACAATTTAAAATATAGATATTAAATTTCAGTTATGCTGATTATGATGAAACTTTCAAATTAATTAGCGGATCTTCGAATTCATTCTGACCAGTTTTACTGTATTTACTTAAATTTTTATTCAAGCCAGTGTTGATTGAACTTGGTTATCAACAAAAACAGAACATAACCAGATGAATGCCAATGTTAAGCCAGACTCGTGCCTGTGCTGTTGACTCAAAAACATTGATTAGTCAGTAGGCCATCTACTGTGCCATTAATTAAATAGTACAACTTATTATGTTTAAATAGTACTGACTCGATGTTATCACTCCAGTACATGTTAGTACTGGCTCTATATTGGGCCATTACTGATAACTCTGGCACCGATACCCTGCCTTTACTACGCCTTTAGAACTTTTCCCACTAAGAATTGATATAAGTTTTTGTATCATTTTAGGGAAAAGAATATTAAAGTTAATCAATGGACTATTTTCTACTCTTATAAGGAAATTTACATAAATCATCTTGATAAAATTGTTGAAACTTTTATCTATATATGTTGAAATCCATAATAAATTGTAAATGTTATTATTCACTGTTATATTCTCACTCGATATTATTACTAAATTTAACTATCATAGCTAATAAATAAATTTGTTTTTTTTATATAATATTATTATTTACCTATTAACCAAAAATAGAACGAAGTTAAACAAAATATACAATATTCTTCTCATTTATTACTTAAATGATATATAATATGTGAACCAAGGAATAATTTTTATAATCATGTTTTAAACAATTATGCATAATATCATTTTAATGTTATGCAATATAATTTAAAAATTCCTAATTGCAACCCAATTTGCAGCTATTGAATCGGTATTAAGACGGTTGGGCGTGCCATCAACAAAATGTTATTAAGAATGTTGAATCACTAAACAAAAAGGCTACAGTCGATCGGAATGAGCATTTCAAGGTCACTTGCCTAAATTTATTTTTGTGATCGCCATGGGGTTTTGTCCTCAAAGAAAGCATTAGAGCTTAATTTCCCTAACTCGGCTAGGTTATTATAAGTAGACTTGAGTATAGATACATTTAATTAGTTTAATTAAACTAAAGAAATTTTTTTATAATCTAAAAGAATGAAATTTTACTAGATTTTCTTATAACTTGTACTATTTATTCCACTGCTGTAACTGATATTAAATTAACTCAAGTATTGAAAATCCAATTTTACAAATCGAATGTAGATTTTGTTAAAAGATCTCGTAAAAATGTTCATAGACTAAATTTAGAAGCGTACATTATAAATTATAGATTATACTAAATTCATTAAGGTGATAGCAATCAGGTACACCGATATTTGATTCAAAGTACATGATATTAAAGGGCCCGTAATTGTTTTCCTTCTTTTTCTATGCCCCTCTATCCATCTCCCTCTTTTTCAAATAACTATATTGCGGAATTTTGTATAATTGCAATACATATGTATTATTGTAAAAATTATTTACTTTGCAAATTTGCAATAATTTGTACAAATATCTTAATTGGAAAAAATATGTATTATATAATATATTACAATTTGTACTTTCACTATGTAAAATTTTTTTATATGTTATCATTATTTGGTATAATTCATGCAAATTATGATAAAATAGAAAATTTCCATATACTGAAAATCTAAAAATATAATATGTTTTTTCCCATTGTGAGAAATATAATTGTTAATTTGTATTACACTCGACTTCAACACATTTACTTTTCACTTATTTTCTCTTCCACATATTTGCTTCCTTTTCTTTCACACATTTGGTATTCACTTATTTTCTCTTCCACATATTTGCTTCCTTTTCTTTCACACATGTGGTATTCACTTATTTTCTCTTCCACATATTTGCTTCCTTTTCTTTCACACATTTGGTATTCACTTATTTTCTCTTCCATATATTTACTTCCTTTTCTTTCACACATTTGATATTCACTTATTTTCTCTTCCACATATTTGCTTCTTTTTCTTCAATACATTTGCTGAAATCTGACCAATGAGAAAAAAGGACAAAGCCCGCCAAACATGAATAATACATAAACAATGAAATCGTGTATTACAGTTGCTCAGTAACGTTCAAGAAAAGCAAATGTGTGGAAGTCGAGTGTAATTCTTTTAGGGAAATATTTTAAAAGAATCTTACATTCGTCCAATTGGATATTATTCCAGTAAAATGATCAATTCCTAGGGTATATAAAGAGTAATTTCCCATAGTTTTCCCCATATTCCATGTCCTATAAATAAAAAAAAGACATTTTATAATTTAAGTTAAGAGTTTAATAAGAATGGTTAATGATTTCACATCATGTACCGACACTTAATGAACCGTAATAAGTAGTGGTAATGCCGAGTTTCCCCCCCCCCCCTCAATGAAATTCTCTATTGGTCGAATAGCGATAGGAGGCTCTCTCTTTCTCAAACATAACGTTCAATCACTTATATTTATTTATTTTTGTCAAATAATCGATTGCAGCCAACATTGCGAAATTAAAACCAGTAGAGAGAGAGTGAAAAAAAAAGAATCAACATGTAAATTTAAAAGCGTACAAAATACTGAAAATACTCTTGTGCAGCCGCAGTTTAGAAATTACAGATTCAGACAACCCACTCAACTTGATTTTATTTCGACTAAATAAATAGATTCACCCCAAATTTAATTTTGCTAAACATCTAATTTTTTTTTTTAGAAAATCAGATGTTAGAGGAAGTAAGATTGAATTGAACGACTGTCAATTTGCATAAGCTTACGTTTCTGTCTGCGCAAAAATATTTTACTTCAAAATATTTGTGATATGTCAATTTATATAAAACGTAAAATTTACTTATAACAGTGAAGAATAAATATTGTGTTAAAAAGAAGAAATGCAAAAAAAAAGACTGTTTGCAAACATAGAGAAGGTGATATTGATAAAAAAAATATAAGGATTGTCTGTTTACGTTTTGTATTTTAAAAACGTTTCATTTTTCAATTCCACGATTAATTTCGATAAAAAAATATTTCGAATAAACAATTTTAATATAAAACATATAAAAATGCTGTCATTTATTTTAGTTTATAAATTTATCTTTAGATTTTTTTATTCGTTGCATTAACATTTTGTATTGAATTAATAAATAATTACAAAAATCTGATAAAGATAAAGCGTAAAAATATGTTCATTATGCACTATTTTGTTGCAAAACTGTATTACTTTATACATATTGAATTATCCAATTTATAACCATGAGACGAGACTGCCACTATCGCCTTCTGCTATCAAATTTAGCAAATCATGCTACGAATCCACGTCTCTTTGGATTGAGAAACATTCTCTATCTATCGCTTTGCTCCTTCGCATCCTTTTCATTGTTACGTCTTCTTAACAAGTCATTTAAAATTACCATAATAATGCTGCATTTAGCATATACAATTATTTAAATAATTCCATCTATTTAAACAAGCTTTAAAATATATAGGCTACAATGAGTATGAAAGCCATATTAATTACTAAGAATGTATTTAATATTTCATACAATGGAAACTAATCCATTAACGAACAATGGCAGTTTTATAAAAAGTATCCGAAGCAGAGATAAACAAGTTCGAAGTCATTCTAAAATTATAAAAATTGTTAATAAAAATATCAGTCCATTTAACAGTATATTACTTTTAAATATTAATAACTCTTAATTGCAATTTAGTGTACCATTTAAAAAAAAGGTATATAACTATTTTTTGATATTAAGAAGAAAATCATTAGCGCCTCACAAAACTCATTAAGCTCTTTACGTAAAAAAAAAAGTATACTTTCATAAACTCATTTACAAATATGTTCGCATAAAGCATAACTTTAAACAGGATTTTCTTTACAGTGCACAATCACCTAATATGCCATTCTTCCCCTAAAACAGTCTAATTACTCAACCCTCTTAACTTCCAAGATACACATTGAAATTCAATTCATACATCCCCCCCGCTCCAAACATTTGTTTATGCCTATCCCAGTTCCATGTTTCATTAATCAAGAACGAAAATTGTCGGCCCAAAGATAAGCGGAACACATTAATGTTCGTGTGAGAAGGATACGATAATGATGGCGACGATGCTGGTCCATAATGCTAATATAAAGTTGAAGTTTCATCCAAGAATCTTCAACTTACCATATTCCCTTTGGCACATTTATCAACCTCCTCCCAGTGATATCTGCTCCGATTTGGCGCGAAACTTTCAAAGAAAATCTTGCTTGGCTCGGGGCTCAATTTCAACCATCTACGTCCCTTCTCTAGAACAGGGCTACCCACAGAATTCTTCCACTGCGCGGGCATCGGTGTTCGCTTTCCATCCGTGATCTAACCACCACATCCACATGTCCGTACCACCACTCTCACGCCAATTGCCAGAAAGTCAGCCTTCCGTAGCCATCTGTGTATGAGTACCGTTAGCGGACATGCGCGCCCGACGCTGGAGGATCTCCCCCCAACTTGAGTCGAGGCTAAGCCCCGCCCATCCCAACCCGGACGATACCTCTGGGGATTTGTCCACGTCGGGCCAATCGCATGGCAGAGAAGCTAGCCCCCCCGACGGGGGCAGCCGAACCGACGTAGCCAGCAAACCGAAGCAGAGGAGCAAGCGCCGAAAACGAGCACGGTAGTGTTAGCCACCATTCCGCGTCGCTTTAACCTCGCAAACTACGTGCGCCCGGACCTTCCGAGTAACCCGGCTAAATTGGAAACGGTTAAACCGCCTTTACAGTGCAGTGCTGGTGACAATTTCTAACCCTCCGATTGTGGTGTATACGTGGATATTTCTCGTGGGTGTTTCAAAACGGCCGAGAGGACCAAGGTGTGGTGGATTGCGCAGGCGCAATGCAAGTAAGTATACGAGGGGATCCACACCTGTGCCAACGCCAGGGCTTTCGATTTTACCACGCAACTTCCGGGTTATAATATGTGAATAGCTGAAAAGTGCGGGCCTCGAATCCTGACTCCCCCGGGTGCTCCGCAAACCCTTTAGAAGATGGAATATATGACTCCGTTTGGCGGAGCGCTGGGGGAAGAATGCTGCCACATCTCCCGTCGTACGACCTACCCGCACAACCCGCACATGTAGGCTCGGAGTTGTGCGCGTTCTTCTGTGAGAGAGTGTGTGCGTATGCGCGCGCGCAGGGATACGAGCGGATACGTGCGTGAGTTGGATATTCGACACGCCGCACCGCTTCGTTACTATGGTTATTATTACCATTATGGCTCGTCCCCCCCTATCCTGGGCTTCCTTTTTTTTTCGTCCCGCTTCCCTCTCCCCTCTCCCCCCGTCTCGATCCGCTTCCCCCAGCCGACACACTAATTATGGTGGTCCACTTGGCGGGTCGACATTTTGTTTCGAGCCGTTCTTTCCTCCTGCCCGACGCACTCCCCCCCCAGGCCCCCGCGGCCTACTCCTCCAAGATGGTTTCGTGAAATTTTCATTCGAATCCGGGGCTTTTTATCCTTGGCCAAGGCAGGGATCTACTTTATCTTCGTTGCGACACGATGAGATATAGCGTTGTCGAGAGCGGCTTGTGCCCGAGTTGCGAAATACTCGGGGAGTTTCTCTTTCTCGTTCATTTCACACAAAGGCTTTTTCCTTTTCCTCTCCCCCCCCCCCCTCCTCCCTTCGA
>JABFPN010003779.1:0-16966 GCA_022817305.1 Leptoteleia sp. ZL-2020
CAGTACGTGTGCGCAGTGGTATACGGCGCACAATTTTAACAAACTGTTGTATAATTTTAATAACTAATGTTTTGACAATTTTTCTGAAATAATATATAAATATTTCTTATTATTAAATATTAATAAATTGTACACGATTTTTATCAAACTGCATAATAATTTTTATTTATGCTTTATTAAATAAAAATAAACTTTTAATAAAGATTACAAAACTAAGGCCTTTGTCACTGCTTTATCACTCAGTTTGTTAATTTTATGCGAACTATTAATAAAAATTATGTAAACTTTTTTCGCCGTGTATATATCTTTGACCAAAAGATTTTAGTTATAAATCCTATATTATTTTTCTCAGTGTTTCTTAAATTAATTTTTATTTTATAATATAATTAAAGAAATGGTACCCAATTCTTAGTTGGCCATCTAGTGATATTTCACTTTAAATCGTAAACATAAATGTTTACTTCAGTCGTTGAATACACATAACGCAATGTCACCATGCTAGATAACAAACCAAATGTTGTAACAACCAAACATTTGTATCTTCCTAAGTAGAAGTTTCAGTCGGGCTAAAATATGGCCCAGATAGGGCAACTGTACTTTTTTGTTGTCTGTTGATCAGGCCCTGATAAGATGGCCAGATCAGGGTCAGCATGTGGGTGTAACGCCTGGGATTAATGTGGTCCCGATCGAGCAAATAATATATTACTGAATATTCATCAGGGCGTGATCAGACCATGATCAGGTCATGAACAGAGCTTATCTGACAATAGTGATTCCAATTGATGGCTTTAAAATAAAGGTTATCTTTAAAATTTATAGGAAACTATGATTTTAATGAACTTTAATTGTTTACTACACTGAGAAAAATATATGAGTATATTTTACTAAGTGTTTTCGTAAAGTTGTAATATATTATCTTTCTTTTAAATAAGTACTAATATTATTTCATATATTACGAATTCATATATTACGAATTACCAAGATCTTGGTAATTAATGATAAAAAATTCGTAATATATGAAATAATATTAGTATTTATTTAAAAGAAAGATAATATATCACAACTTTACGAAAACACTTAGTAAAATATACTCATATATTTCTCTCAGTGTACTGATTATTATAAAGACAAAAATTTAATATAAAACAATATTATTTATGTATTATATAATATTTTTTTATTGAAAACATAAATATGAATAATAAATCTATTAACTCTTTTGATTAATTTTGTACTTTTCCTCATTAAAAACGACCACCATTTCTGCATTAAATTTTGAAATGTTGACAAATGTTAGCTCTATCCGAACCAGATCATAAACCCTGAGTAACTTCTGATGAGTTTATCTAATCGCGACCTGATTAGAGCGTCTTAGGTTAACCTGAGCGGGTTAAAATTTGTTTGCCTTATCAGACAAGACTTCTCCGGCCCGCACTCACTACAATCCAACGTTACACCCACTATTAGGCCCTGATTAGACTGATACGATCAGGGCCTAATCCAAGTATCGATAAATAAGATCCTCGGGTAATGTCCTGATACGGTCCTGAGGTAAACGCCCCAATTAGGGTTACCCATATTCTAACTAGAACTGGGACCCTAATATACTTAGGACAATTTCTACTTTGGATTTTTTAGCTGACCAAAATTTTTATTTTAATTAACCAATTTTATATATATATAATTTCATGACATATGAAAATTAAAGTTTTCTTCAAAATAGTTCCCTATTTAAAATTAAAAAAAAAATTTCATGGAGCAATTGTGTATTAAAATTTGTTTTTTAGTGTTTCATAAAAATGCAATTAAATACAAATTTTACTGTGTATTTTTTTATGAAACTCAACAGTTGATTTATATATTTATTAATTAACTCTAAATTGGAAATTATTTAAATATAGATATTTTTCGTATTACACAATTTGTATAAAATGTATTATTGTAATTTTTTAAATTGTTCTTTTAATACCTCAGTAAAAAGAAATTTCCATTCACACATTTACATCCATATTAGTCAGAATGAGTTACTGAAATGCCCATATTATTTAACTTGCAAAAATGAGAATTTATTTAATAATGTAAATTCACTGAAATCTGGTATCACTGATTCGTCTCCAAGATTGATGATAATTACATAATTTTCACCAGTTTTTTTTACTTTTAAATCAACATTTAAAATATAAGTTAGAACATACTACACGGAAAAAAATATGAAGTGCACTACTAAATTTCTATTTAAGTTAGATATATTGTTTGTTTATTATTGACATGGGTAAAAATTATAATTATCGTACCCAAACAAATTTATGTGAGTCGAATTTATGAAAACTAATCTAGCTAGTTTATTTAGTTTACATACACTGTATGGCTGAATCAACCATACAAATTTATCTAATCCAAAACACAGTGAAATCCAAGTAGTTTTCCTTGACATATTGAGGTTATGTTCAGTCCCCATAAGATAATTGTATAGTTGAATCAGCCATACAGTTTATGTAACGTTTAAATATTCATTTTAGTCGATTTCATATCTAGGTCCTTCTGCAAATAGAATAAATTCTTACTAAATTAGTTAAAAATTGCTAGATAAACTCATTTACCTACCAAAACTAATACTTTTTTTCCGTGTAGAATTGAAATAAGTGGAATTTTTTTTGAACGTTGTGTAAGTGTAATTCGCAATTTCATCGGAAAATTGTATTACATTATATCCCTAATAACACATAATATTTATATAATATTTTATCAATATTTTTTTTCAAAAATAAAAATATTTTTTAAATATTCAAATATCCACACGATTATATTGTTGTAATATTTTATAATATTTATGTAATATTTTACATAATATTGAAAAATATTATTGTAAAATATTTTATAAATATTATAAAATATTTATAAAATATTACAACAATATAATCGTGTGGACATTTGAATATTTAAAAAATATTTTCCATAAATATTTTATAAATATTTGTTGCTATTAGGGATATTACGTAATTTTTATATTTTTTTACAGTGTAAAATAATTATTTTATTAAAAGATATTATTAGTTGAAGTTATAATTGGTTATTCAATTTTATCATTATTTTATTGTTAAATTGTGCTATTACGTATTATTATATTATATTTTTATTATACTATTAGAATAATTGTTCATTTAATTTAGCTGTCATAAATTTCATTTATGAATTTAGTTCCATTCAAATGTCACAATTGAAACCAACAATTTTCAGTTATCATAATGGAACTACATTGTTATTATAATTTAACTAAAATTGTACAAACACAAAACCAATTACCTTACTTATTAAAATATTGACATGTTACGTCTGTTCTATCAAAGTTTGTAGTAACATAAATGAGTTCATTTTGCGAACGAAAAAATGTGATTCCTCCTGCTACTTAGAATCGTGAAATTACCTGAAATTATTCACCCAACATAATTAATGTAATATTTAGTATGTTACCATAATGCCGGTTAATTTAGTTTCAGTATAAAAAATGTTATCACAAGGCCACACTAAGAAATATATTGGGATAAAAATGGGATACAGTTTAAAAGAAGTTATGAGAATTACACAAGTTATTATGATCCAGTATAATAAAAATTATTGTTTCTCTTATAACTTCCTTGTGTGCTAAGTATGACAATAATATGTCACTTATCCCTATTTTTAAATACAGTATAATAATTTTTATCCCAACCTTTTTCTCAGTGCAGCGATTAATAATTGCATCCCTGTCAAACCAACATAAAAAGCAAGTTTCAAAACCATTAAACTATTAAACTATAAACCATATTATGTTTCATTTTATAAATATGATTCAAAAAAAAAAAAAAAAAAGAAAGTTTTATTCTAATTAAAAATGTTATACTGAGAGAAAAATACCATTCTTGAATAAAGAAAATTTACCAGTTTGGAACCATGCAAAATACACTACAAGCTCTCACTTTCATCTTACTCGAGACCGGAAATCTCTCACTTTCGTCGGGGCGCCATTGCGCAAATGTTTAGCGCATGTACATTTTCATTGGCTATTTCTATTCCGTTGTTTTGTTGTAAACCAGCCTTAAGTTGTATAAAAATAAGCAAGTTTAAATTTCCCGCCATCGATATTCAATTATTATTGGTTAGCAGCGAACCGGATATAGCGTTTTAATAATGAAACAAACGAAACATTTCCGACGAGAGTTAGAACACGACGAAAGTGAGAAGCGCGAAAGTGGGAAAGACGATCGTGAGGGCTTGTATTGTACCAAAATTTGCATGTTGATATAAATTTCAATACCATTCCTAAAAGTTATCCTTACTATCGAATATGGTCATAAAAATTCTAAAATCAGTTTTTTAGAAATATTAATACTCTGAGAAAATGTTAACAAATGCAAAAATAATTTCTACAACCTGACTTTCTCTTTGTAAAATTTTAGTAATTCATTTTATAACTGATATGCCAAAAAGTGTCATATATTTCACAAAACGTAAACTTCTCATTCAAAATTGTTGATAAGAATCTATTAACTGTAATTGATATAAATAATGTGTCTAGAATAATGTTATAAATATTTTGAAATTGTGCTTATTTGACGAGTAAGTATGCTAATCATGCACTGAGAAAAAATTGAGTGCGTTCAACTCGTTTATAGAGTCGGTGAACGCACACGTAAAATTACCACATTAGATTTAAATATTCTACATTTATATAGCTGAATTTACACTCGATATTAAAGTTCAACAATTGAAATTAATAAATGACAATCGGTGCATTTTTCATATAGACAACAGTGACATTGGTGTATCGATTTAAGTTTTAATGTTACGTTAAAATATTTACCCGCTTTCAAACCTTAGTAAAGGTGAGTTTATGAACAAATTTTTATATAAAATTATTAAATACCGTTATTTTCTTTATCAAGTATACAAATTCCTTGTAAAAATGAAATATATATGTTCATATATGTTTTAACGATTTCATTTATGTAGACATATCCCTAGTAAAAATCAAACATATATGGTCATATATGGATTAAGAAAAACATATATGTTCATATATGGATTACGAAAAAAAACATATATGGTCATATATGGATTAAGAAAAAACATACATGTTCATATATGGATCATATAGGATAAAGTAAAAAATTTTTTTCGTAATCCATATATGAACATATATGTTTTTTCGTAATCCATATATGAACATATATGTTCTTTTCGTAATCCATATATGAACATATATGTTTTTCTTAATCCATATATGACCATATATGTTTTTTCTTAATTCATATATGACCGTATATGACCTATTTTTTTTTTTTTTATATACGGTTGTATATGCACGAAATATATATGTCCCATATATGATTCATTTTTACTAGGGGAGTTTTCACTCCAAACATTTTTCATATTTATTTATATTATATTATTATTTAATTATATTTCATAATTTATTATTATATTATTTATAATTATTTATAAATTATGTTTGCTTTTTATTGTTAATGTATTGTCTCATGAATAAAGTATTATTATTTTTGATAAACTTGTTTCAGAGTTTTAATGCTTACATTTACAAATTTTATTGTAATAACGAATAATTTATAATATCCTGCGAATATGTAGCCAAACTGGTGAATTTTTATTGAAAATTAGTATTATTTCTCTTAATGCATAAAACAATATCTCAAAATATAATTACATGTCAAAAGAATAGAAGGTTCGGCACAAATTAGAATTCAGCTTATTAAAACTTAACATGCGCCAATTTTTAGATTGTAATACTTTTATTTCAATATTAACATTAAATTTAAATAAACAAATAAATTTAAATAAAAAAGTACCAAAATAACAATAAATACTCTGAGAAAAAAATATTAATTTTTAATAAAAAGTTTACTAGTTTGTCATTATACTTGCAGAATATCATTATATGGCATACTAAATTATGAAAATTTATTAAATCAATTTATTAAAAATTGTTATTCCATATAGTTGTGTACAATTTGACATTCTGTCTTATGAACCACATAGGTTAGAGACACTGAATAGAGTGACACCTAATGGACAAAACATGTAACAAACAGTTCGTCAAAAATTAGAATTCAGTTTATTAAAATTTGAAATCCCTTAGTTTCTAATGTTTAATATTCTTTTTTCTCCGTGTATGGAAAACTCAGTATCAATTACATTTCATAATCCATAAATCCTTTCAATAATCTATAAATAGATTCTACAAAAATTTACATCAACTTCAAAAAAAAAATAAAAAATGAAAGAATGAAATAATTAAATAAATAAAAAAAATGTTGAATTTGCGATGTTGAATTATAACGTGGCGGTGCAATTAAATAAGAAAATAATGGGAATAAAAGTGGCGATACAATGAACAATGCGAGTGCATCTTGCGGGCAGAAGCGAGCGAATTTTGTGGCAGCCTGTACTGAAATGCAATACAATAAATACAAAACATGCAAAACGGGTCTTTCGTACCCAGTCTTGCAGATCCCTCTAAAGAGGGTTGCTGCACGTACTGAACTTTGCTCGAAAGAGCATGGCAAGTTTCGCGAGCGAAATAAAATGCCACAAAGCGCACGTTAAGGAATAAATGTGTCGTCCTTTAAAGGACTATCCCGTTAGAGACACGTGAAATAAAGTCGTGAAATCACGACCTATCGCGACGACTAATTTATACAAGGTGAGCTCATTGTTATGACGCTCTTAAAATTGTTACGCTGATGGAAAAGAGAATCTCCGTGTCGCGAGGCTAATTCTTTCCTTCAATCTATTTCACGCAAACGGATTCCTCTTATGGCCACGCAAATTTCATACAATAAATTTTTATGCCCGTATCTGTCTGAAAGGGATCTTGCGAGTGAACAGAAATTCATCTTTAATGTCTTCAAAATCAACATTTCAATGGTTAAATATCAATTTAAACAATTTTATTGTCTTAAACAAAAGCGTGCCGTTTTCAAACAATTAAATTTTGTCGAAGGCAAGACAATTTTTTTTTTTTTCATTTTAATTCACTTATTAGTAAGTTTTATTGATATAATAATCAATATATAATATTTTCAATATGTGTATTCAGAGACATACAACTTTTACAGGTATCATTTTTTTTATAGTTGAAGTATGCAACGAATGATTTGTTATCTAATAGCACGTCGATATTGCGCTATGTGCACTGAGAAAAAAGTAATAGTAAAATTGAAAACAATTTACATCAATTTGAGGATATCTCCGAAGAGTGAAAAATTTTACTATTAATAATAATAAAAATGATAATTATCACAGCAAATTGTAGTACACCGAGAAAAATAAATAGCATATTTAGCAATAAATCCTGGAATACTGAACCTATACGTTCTTTGTATGTGTATCAGTTATAATTCTTGGGAATTTTTTCTATACACATTGTATAGTATTCTATGTTTATAGAACTGTATGCATTACATATACTTAGTTTTTCCATAAATTATTACCGTTACACCTACAGAGTACATATAGGTTCAATACCCCAGAATTTATTGATAAATATACTATTTCATTTTTCTCAGTGTACTTTTCTACTAATATTTACTACGTGACTTTTAAATTTTACTATTATTAACAGTAGAAATAATTACTTTTCCAATATATCCTCAAATTGATACAAAAAATAGTAGTTTGTGATATATCTTTTTTCTCAGTGTGTATTCAACGCTAATGGTAAATTACACTGAGAAAAATATGACAGAAAAAATTACTGTTTTTAACTGTTTCAGATGTATATCCGCCTTTCAGTAAAATTTACAGTTTTTTAAAAGGAAAAAAAATATATATATATATATAATAACAATAATAAATTGTTAAAACATATTTGAACTAAGTATTTTCCACTTTTACCAGAGTACATATATTAATTATTACTGAATTTCTTTTTAAATATAAATATTCATTGTAATAAAATTTAAGGTTACGTTTTTAATTATTCATTTGTACGTATTAAATAATTTTACATAAATGAGAAATTTTCATACGTTAGTAAACAAATTTCATAATTAAAATGTAATGTTGTAATTTGTATTACTAAATTTTTTGTATTAATAAACTATTAAAGCATTTAGGTATACCCAACCTCATTGAACAATGAATGGCTTTCCAGCTTCATAAACTGGTACAAGTTGATAGCACTAACGTGAAATAGAATTAGCAAAACGTAACAGCGAAACGTTCGTGCCACAACATTCGTTAGAAAAGGATGCAATTATTCTGTTAGGAACGTTTATATTTCAGTGCTAGTACTGCCAACTTAAACTGGCTTACGAGGCAGGTAAGCCGTTTAGCTTTCAATGAGACTAGGTGTACATTTATGTTTACGTTTTTAATATAAGTTTATGTTATTATTTGTACGTCTGTGTAGGTGATGCCAAGATTTTCTCGATGTATTTCCATTGTTATCTTTGCTGTTTTCCCTCTGCGTCATTATTGGCGTATGATAATAAAAGTAAAAATGAATAAAGTAAAATAGATTGTGTTATAATAAAAGATATTGTTGTGTAAAGTCACATACGAAAAAAAAATAATATTATAAGTAGACTAATTCTAAAATTTTGTAATATTCAAAATAAAAATGTGAAAAACGAATTATTGGAAATAAATTTATGTCTAATATTTTATTGCTTTTTATACAAATGCTTATATTATAATTCTTAATGTACATAAATTGGTAACGCAATACAAAAGGCCACTCAAGTTATATTTTAACGCATATAAATTATGTATGGCAAATACTAAACAAATCTAGTAATTTGTATTGAAGTTTTGTCAGTGGAACTATAATGACATGATATCATGAGTATGATTATGCATATTGCAAAATTGACTCTCTTCAACTGAGAATTTATGTATTTGAACTTAACCTACAAAAGTAAAGTAACTTATCTTTAAACGTTAATAAAATCTATGTGTTTTTGCCGACAGAAGTTTCTTAAATTACACTTTTTGACACGTAAATAGAAACTATGAACAAGATGCACTTATAAGAGAAAATCGTCTTGATGCAAGACAAAAATTCTTGAATCAAGTCAAATGTACACCGTTTTGTTTCATAATTTCTTGCCATTTTAAAGGCGACTTGAAAATCTTTTTTATCATACCTCTCTTATAGAAGCTTTCGTCCCTATTACTTAACTATTATTATTTTAACTCGATTTCGATATAATTATAACTCGACTAAGCGATCTTCTTTTGATGCTAGTTTCTTATAATAGAGGAAATTTTGTGATAAAAAAAATATGGTAATCGCTTGGTGCCAAGTCTGGACAATAAGAGGTGGATGTATCAAAATTTGCCAACCAAACTCCTAGAAATTCTGACGAGACATTATAGACGCGTGTAATCTGGCGGAATTATCCTGGTGGAGTCTATTCTGTTGGCCAATTGTGGCCGCTTCAGGTCAATCTCTAGCTTTAAACGGTCTAATTGTTGACAGTAGAGGTCCGAATTTAATGTTTGACTATATGGAAACATCATACCCTGAAAAAAATCATTAAGAATTACTTTGCTGAAACCTTAAAGCAAAGCCATTTGTACAATATAGGAAAAATTGTGTCAACACAGTAAAACTTATGGTAAAACATATCAAACTGTTTGAAAACACTGTCATTTTTCCTATATTGCACAATTGGCTTCGCTTCTAGTACAATAATTCTTAATGGTTCTTTTTTTTAAGTGTGTACACTGAGAGAAAATTCTAGTGTTCGTGACTAGTGTACTATAGTTACTTTTCGTGAATACTATAGCCATTAGTAATATTTACTAGAGTCCTTCTAGTATCTGTAACTATAGTTTATAGTAGAATATACTTGATTACATAGTTGAAATAACTATAGTAGTTAGTTATGTCAACCATAACACTATGGTAAAAATAAACTTAATTATTAGTTAGAATTACTATGGCAAAATAGTAACAACCGTAGTACCCTGGTGAAAACAGACTGTTAAAATACGTCAATTATCGTTAAATGCAAGTTTCACGAACTTATCCGTGTACAATGTTAATTGCCTTTAATCCACGGTTTAAATTTGAGTTTTCAAATCATAAAATAAAAACATTTTATTTAAAAATATCGTAACTGAATGTATGAAATACCTACATTTAAAGATAGTGTCGATGTAAACTTCTTGTTTTTTATAAAAGAGGGAATAATCACTACGTCAAAACGATTGCGAAATCAACTATAGTATTCAGTTGTAAAAACTAAAATTCTCTAGTATTCACGAAAAATAACCATAGACCTTAGTTAATCAAACTACTTTGTCATTTAAGTATTGACAACTAGAACTCTGGTTATATTAACGCAATTCCTGGTTGTTACAACCGCTGAAACTTTAACTATAGCATTTTTAGTAATAATAACTATGGCTGTTTTCTCTCAGTGTAGTAGATGGCCCCTTTCCAGTCCCACTAAATGCACAGCAAAACCTTCCTTGTCCTTAGTTCACCGCACTTTGATCACGATTATTTTTGCACAATATTGTTGTATGTGATTCACTTCTTAAATCCAGTTCATCACGTTTTTTTTTGTATCAATTCGTGTGGAATGGAAATTTTTTTAATCCAGTTTTATGCAGATGGTTTAAAACTGTTTTGTAATCGATTTTCAGCTCCTAAGCGACTACTAACATGCTGTTCTACTTCAATCATCTCCATGATTTTATCGATATCTTTATCTATCCGAAAATGCCGGAACGGAATCGACGAAACCAAAATTGACTGTGACAGTATCGGGACGATAAACACCATTCACAATTTCAGGATATTACTTTTCCAGCGAGCAAAAGTCCGAATTCGTTTGATTAATATTTTATGAGATATAAAAAAAGCTTAAGTAGCTGCTTGAAAGAAGCAATAAATGATTTTTAAAATAAATAAAAACTTTATGGAACTGAAGAACGAAACGTTTTTAAAAATTGAGCGCATAGAAAATAATGTTTGCAAACATCTGTGAGGTCAAATCAACGAAACCAAAACAATAATATTGTTTATTTACATCCAAAGGACAGAAGAATGGATGTAAAAACCAAACAAAAACAACGTTTGTTTACCACTTTGTATTTCGAAAACGTTTCGTTTTTCAGTACCATCAAAACTTTCCTTAAATAACCGAAAACTCTAGTGAATTTCCATGCGTTTTGTTTTTTAACAAAAAAAGAAAACGCACGAAAACACACGTTAGATTCAAATCCTTTTTTTATTTCACGAAAACGCGACATTGAACATCGTTGAACTTTCATTCCGGAGTTGCCTGCGTTTCGACGAAATATCAGCTCGTTCGCCGAGACTCATTTGGCTCGCTCATTTCGGTGTCAAATGTTTTACGAAATGCAGAATAATACGTGAGAACATCCTCCGCGAGAGCGAACCGACGAAGGGGGAGGAACGGAGAAAGACAAAACCAAAGCCATGAAAAACGGTAGCGAAGGGCACGCGCGATGTTGCCAAGTTTTCCTCAAATTTCGTAGCCGACTGCATTGTGCAGCTAATTTGATAAGGGAGCAAGTTCGCGACAACGACACTGGCCACCAAACAGTCGTACCGGAAGAGCGGCCGGACTGGCGGCGAAAAAAAAAAGAAACTAGCCGATCATGTGGCTAGGGGAATAATGAGGGGAGGGGGGGAAGTAGTTGAGGAGACGTCGGGCAGTAGGGGGTGGGGTAGGGTGGGGGGGGGTTGAAAAAGGGGGGTAGATAGGAAAAAATGATTAGGCGTATAGTGATGCGGCTTCGAGTGCCGTCAGAGTGACGTCACGGTCGCGCAAAATGCCCGGAATAAAAAGAATCACGGCGCATGCTCTTGGCATCTTCAATGGCCGCGCGAGTGCAGAATCGAAAGTGCAACGGACTCGACGCTCACGCTCGGCCACAACTTGCATCGGCCAATTTTCTGCAACCTGCGTTGCAGAGCTGCCTCGTGTCATTTTATCCCTCTTCCCGTCCGTTTAAATATCTCTCTCTCTCCCTCTCTCTCTCTCTTTCTCACTCGCTCTCTCCATCTCTCTCCCACCCTCCCTCTCTCGCTCGCTCGCTCTCTCTCCCTCTCATTCTCGACTCGTCCCTCTCTCCCTCCCCTCCTGCCCGCCTCCTTATGTGCTTCTCTTTTTTTTAATTTTCGTTTTTCAGTCCCTTTTTCTTTTCCCTCCGTTTGTCTCTCCCCTTCTCCCTGGCGGGGAATAAAGAAAGGCCACGAGGATTGAATGGAACCCGGTCTCCAAAATATATTTCATCAACAATTTTTTCTCTTACTTTTCATTCATTTTTCAATTGTTCGCTCCTTCATTTTTATATATTTATTTAATTGGCCGCAACTGGCTGCCCCCTCCTAATGACTTTTGGGAAAGACGCCGCGAACCAAATTGACTGTTGGATCACGAAGAGTGGGAATAAATTAAAGTTTATGTCAAAATACAAAGGAAGGATAAATTTGAACTTGTTTAAAGAATGGATTGTAGTATAATCCATCCTATTATAACTTTAATAAGATTAGTCGAAATGGACTGAATTCCAAGTTCTGCACTGAGAAAAAAGATGTATCACAAATTACTATTTTTTGTATCAATTTGAGGATATATTGGAAAAGTAATTATTTCTACTGTTAATAATAGTAAAATTTAAAAGTCACGTAGTAGATATTAGTAGAAAAGTACTACAAATTGCTGTGATAATTATCATTTTTACTATTATTAATAGTAAAAATTGTCACTCTTCAGAGATATCCTCAAATGGATGTAAATTGTTTTCAATTTTACTACTACTTTTTTCTCAGTGTAATAATTTTGTGCTATTCGTACACTCTTGAAACAATTGTTTGACTTCAAAACCAATTGTTTTGGTTTAAAAGGATTTTCTATCCGAAATATTGACGAAACAAGAATAATATGAATGATAAAAACATCATACTCATCTTAAAATGATTTAATGATTCCAATCTCAAATTAACATTATTTTTATTTAGCATTGAGCGAAAAGCATTTAGACTGTAATAAAAGAAAAAAATATATTTGACACTCTTAAAAGAAACAATGTTGTTACTATTTTAAGATTACTGTCATCGTGTCATATTATTCGTATAATTTGGCGCTTCTTTGTAAACTAGCCATATTACACATATTTAGTCTGAAATTTTATCTCTTTATTATTTTTTTTATCATTTTTTCACTATTTTATTTTGTTTATTTTTTATTTATTTAACTAGCTACCATTGATAATCCCCTTCCAATAATTTTTAAACAAGATGGTCAATTATTTCACCATATAAATGAACTAATGTACTTTCTTATTACAGAATATAAAACGTACTAATAAATTTTGAATGAAATTCTTTTCGGTTGACCCACTGATAAAATGTTAACGAAAACTTTCTTGTTTTCAACAGGAACTCTGGCATATAACAGCTAAAACTTATATATTTTTTGTTGGTAAACGGTAAAATTTTATATAACTTTGAAAAAATGATAAATTTACTATCAATTTAATTAATTCGGTTTTTACTTTTCGAAATCTTGCTTTACCCAGTAGAGAATAAATTGTACGCTCTGGACTGTTATCCACTGTTGAAAACAGCTGAATTCTTATAATCTTATCTTATCAGTGCGCAGATTTAGTCATTGGTTTTTAATGTGCCTTAATTATACTTATATATAAAACATTGTACCTAAGGCTTGGTGGCGCTGCGACAGAGGATCAAATAAACACAGTGGAGGTTCAAGTTCAAATCTAGAAAAAAAATTAAATTAAAAAATTAATAAAATAAATTTTCACAAATCAAAAATAGAGCAACACATTTTTATAACATTAATATACAGTTTTTATATTAAATGGTATATTAAGTCAGTAAATGTTGGCATTAAACGGAATAGAATGAAATTGAAATTGAGAATATTCAAATCGGTTTGAGAAGTTATAGGAATTGAAAGTATTTCGACTTCATTGACGGAATTCAGTTTATGCTCTGGTAGAAATAATAATAATTTCCTGAAAAAAACTGAAAAATGCTAAAAAAATGCTGAAAATTCCAAATTTTAGCAATTTTTCAGCGTTTTCAGAGTTTTTCAAAAATTTTCAGCATTTTTCAGAATTCTTGTACACAAGGGTGGTAATTGTATTTGCCATGGAATCAAGAGCTATTAAATGTCAGAAACGGAATTGAATCTGAGAAATTCGAATTTCACGAGTAATAAAAACGACTGGAATATGGAACGCGGAACTAAAATTGTGAAATCCAATTGAACTCGAAATAATTTCAATTCCCGAAAAATTCCCAATACCGAATTCAATATTCTCAATTTCAATTTCATTCTATTCCGTTTAATGCCAACATTTTTTACAAGGCTGTGAAAAATTCAATAACGAATTATCACATTTCGTTTTAACTTACAAACGAATAATTAAAACAAAATTCAATAATAATTAATATATATATATATATAGTTAATAAGATGCAATGTAAAATAGAACAGAACATATAACTATAATTATTACACTTACACGGAGAGAAAAGATTAATAAAAATTACTGATATTGTTGGTAAACTGGTGATATACTTGCAAGAACTGAACAATTACTATCCTAAGTTAGTAAAAAGTGTCAGCTTTCTAAGAATCATTTTCAACAAATTGATACGTTTTACTAACTTAAGATAGTAATTTTTCAAGTTTTGCCAATATATAACTAGTTTACTAAGAATGTCAGTAAATTTTATTAATCTTTTCTCTCCGTGTACATATTCAATACTTTAAAATGTTACATACTAATATTTTGAAAAGAAAAAAAAATTGTGAACTTAAAATAAAACTTAACATGTTTCGTATTAAAATATAAACATATAATAACAATTTGTCAATACGTTTTTCGCAATACAGTATAAGCTCCCACTTTCATTATTCTCACTTTCGTAATGCTCTCATTTTCGTCGGAAATGCTCCGTTTGTTTCGTTATTGAAACGCTGTATTCGGTTCGCTGCTAACCAATAATAACTGAATATCGATGGCGGGAAATTTAAACATGATT
Organism: Leptoteleia sp. ZL-2020; assembly: GCA_022817305.1. Classification (NCBI taxonomy): domain Eukaryota; kingdom Metazoa; phylum Arthropoda; class Insecta; order Hymenoptera; family Scelionidae; genus Leptoteleia; species Leptoteleia sp. ZL-2020. The sequence goes on from JABFPN010003779.1 coordinate 15,056, forward strand.
AATTGTATACGGTTTAAGGCTGGTTTACAACGAAACCTAATAGAAATAGCCAATGAAAATATACATGCGCTAAACGTTTGCGCAATTGCATCCTGACAAAAGTGAGAAGTTCCGGTCTCGAGCAGAACAAAAGTGGGAGCTTGTAGTGTATTTTTTGTATATTAAATAATAATTAAAAACAATTTATACACATATTAAATACATGTCCGTTTCAATTGAATTAAAACATATGAAACTGAAAATAACTTTATAACATTAAAAATTAAAATGCATCGATATACGAATAAAAAAGAAATATATATAAATTAAACTATAAAGTCTGACATCATTTCATTGATTTTTGCTCCATTTTAGTTATTAGACATACGAATTTTTCAGTTACTTTTCTCTTGCCGAAAAATCAATCGTATTTTGATTTCTCCTGCATTCAAAGAATTAACTGGGATATTAATTTTTTCACTTGGGTAACTTTTCGATTTGCATCTAGGTTTAATATAGCAGGCATTGGAAACAAAGCATGGTAAATGATGGTATTTTTTTAAGACTATCGTTGCACCCAATCAAATTGAAACCGTGCTGCATTTTGAGGTTCTAAAGTGAGTAGGGAATGAAGGCGACGGTATTTGTTTTGTTCGCACTAGCCATCAATATTTCAAATGATACCAAAAATATTTGATCAACCGATTCGACTTTAACTATATTTGCTTGTTTCGACTTTATTCAAAATTATTCACTTGGTTTAATTATTTTTTAATTCATTTATCTGCATTAATTTCATGCATAATAATTATTGTCTTCAAAAAAATAATTTTACTTTTTCTTCTGTATTTATTTTTTTTTCTTTACCTCCATTAACTGAACCCTTGTGGAAAAAAGTTGCTGAAAAACTGTCGAAAAAAATACTGAGAAATGCTGAAAAAGTGTTAAAATTGGGACTTTTCGGCAGTTTTCAGCGTTTTTCAGCACATTTTTCAGCTTCTTTCAGCAACTTTTTTCCCACAAGGTAAATTAAAATCAATTGCTCTTTTATCACGAGGTCACGTGGTTGAATAATTTTAAAAACAATTGAATAATTACTATTTTAAGTTAGTATTATAAAATGTATCAGTTTGTGGACAATTATTCTTTGAAAGCTGACAAATTACGACAAAATGCTGATACTTTTTACTAATTTAAGATAATAATTTTTCAACTTTTGCAAGTATATAAGCAATTTATTAACAATGTTAGTAATTTTCATTACTCTTTTCTCTCTAAACATAAAAAATAGTTGCACTTATAACATATAAAAATAAAAATAAATATGTAACTCCAAAGTAATATTTTTTTTACATTAATTTTTGTTTCAATTTATTTACTTTTATAATTATTTATTTTTATGTTATTATATTATTTACAATATATTTTGAAATCTAACGTAATTTTGCATTTTTAATATTTAAGTAATTAGGAACAAAAATGCACGTTATTGTTATTATGTGATTCTCCTAAGAAAAAAACGGTTAAACTGTTTAAAGTATATGTTTAAATTTGTCCTACTGTGAGCAGCGATGGCAATTTATCGGATACCATTGCATTGAATTTGAAGGAATTTTCAGTCGGGGGCACAGTGGCCATACTAGCGGAAAGTGACCCCACGTTTTGGACTAGAAAGTGACGGCCTATCTTAGGGAAAATTTCTTTTCTCCCCTGGTTCGACCCCGCCCTTCTGCTTCCCGATGAAAAATCGTCTTTGCAGAGGGCGGCGCCACAACGTTGCATCTGGTCACACAGACCAATGGACGCACCAAAAACTAATATTTTCCCGCAACAAATTTTCATTTCGCCCTCGTTACGCTCTTCACAAATCGAAAATTAATGCGGACGCTCGATGTATTCACGCCCCCGCATTCCCTACACACCTATATATTC
>JABFPN010003780.1:0-16963 GCA_022817305.1 Leptoteleia sp. ZL-2020
ACACTAGGTACACAGTGCGTGACGATGCTGGCTAGTAACTGGTTAGTTTTTCATGCTAGTAACTGGGCAGAGACCAGTAAAATCTGGCCAGTTCCAAGCATAAAACTAGGCCAAATTTTTACTTGGGAATATGAATTCATTCGGAAGAACTTGTAGAAGCATTCAAATTAAAACTGAAAATACGAACTAATAAGTATATTTTAATTTAACCATTTTAACACTCATTAAGTAGTACTTTCAAACTTTCCTCAATGTTTTATTCGCAAAACTTTCCATTCAACTATAATTTTACTCAAATAAAAATGAATATTTTTCAACTTAAACCCAATTTAATTTTTATGAAATTAAAGTAGAATCATTTTACATATTGAATAAACGATGTTTATGTTAACGATGCTTATATTATTTCGACAAGTTTAGTACCAAAACTTCGTTTACGTTAACCTGCAGGTGGCGTTCCTGGCGCCTAACTCCCGCCATCCCCAGGGGAATCTCGGCTTAAACGTTCGATTATGAAGTAATACATACGGACATAGTTAAACAAGGATAAGTGAAAACAATAAAAAAATAAGCACATGCCATGCGACACTGATGATCACTAGCAAGTTATGGTACAAAAATGGAAAAAAAACAAAGAAAAAAATATATGAAAGAACGGAAAACGTACAAAATGAAACAATACTTAAAGTATGATTTCTAAGAAATTAGTATTATCTTTTAAAATCTTACAATATTGACAGGTGACGATGATTGTGATACTGACATTACGACTAATGGTAACGTAATCGTTAATTACATTATAGATATAATAATCGCAATAATACAATAAACGGTAATTAATAATACAATAATACAAGAATAATCATTTATAATTCACAGATCATGCGCACTAGTACACTTGTTCTCAAAACTAGTCAAGCAGAGCTAATGGACCGTTTCTAAAAGAAAGTTATCCAAAAAGAAACAAAGTTGAAATGAAAAAGTTTAATTATCAAAATTGCAAACAAACACATTTCTATGTAAATTAATGAACTAATGGCAACCGTGCTGAATCTTTCCTTCAGAAGACTTTATAAACTTTTTTTCTCTTCTATTAGATTAAATGAAAAATAACATTTATTTAGACAAAAAAAACATTTCGATAATGTGTCGTGCATCAACAGAACTTGGACAATTGTATATTTCTTATTAAAATGTAAATCGTCTGAATTAAATGTAAACTATTAAATAGAAAAAGAACATTTTGATGACTTGACACGTTTTCCGAAACGATAAAACTAGTTCGCACAATAATCACTAAGATTTTAGTGAAATCTAAAGCTTATCAGTTCTTCACTTTTCTTTTCTTCCCACTAACTCCACCTTTCGCGCGATCCTTGTAAGAAAACGAAAATAATGAAAAAAGAAGAAAAAAAAAACATTTTTTATCCACGATTAAATGCCTATATCGTTGAATTTAAGCGTATCTTTAAATCGCACGAACGCGTAATACTTAATGAAAACGTCTTCCGAAGACATTTGGCAATGTAAGGCAGAAAACTCTAGCGCGCTCCCTCGTTGATAATCAGATCTTTTTATTGTCACTCAAATCATCCTAACGTCAAAATATCTTACTTCTCATATTATCATTTACACATAAATAAGCTAACATTCCTTTGCCATGATTCTTGAAATTTCCCTAGTAAAAATTTATTCTGGCATGCCTGGATTATAATCCGGGGCCTGGCTTGGCACGCCTAGGTAGATTAGTGGCTCTTTACAGGCCCTATCCGAAGTTCACTCATTCGTGGTGAATAATTTCGGGCCGGTATTGGGCCTAATTACCTAACCAATATTGGCTCTAAATATCAATGCAATGGCATTACCCTATTAACATCAAGTATTGGCCCACACAATCTTGGTATTTGTTAAGCCTTTACATGGTCTCTCTTACACCAAGCTAAACCAAAAGTAAACAAAAAACAAAAACAAAAATAATTTAATAGCATAAAAATGTAATATTTTAAAAATACTGGTGTATAAAAAACTATTAAATACTAATTTTTAATAAGAAATGTTATTGTTTAATCAATACATATCTTTAATTTGTATAACATTTTTAAAATATAGTTAAATTATCTAAGATGCTGCTCATTAAAATTCTGAAATAAATTTATTAGAAATAATAATACATTGTTTGATTTTTGGTTATAAACTTTAAGCAAATTATTTTAAAGCTGGTTTATAATAATGAGACATGTAGTTGACAAAACATAAACATCGAGTTTAAGATTGTCGCAAACAGCACATTTAATGTAATTTATACAGTTGTGGATTTATATATACTTGGGTTGTGGAGTTTGGGTTGACCAGTGCAGGCCTCCCACAAGTTAGGCGTGCCAATGTTGGCGTTGTACGGGTCAGTTATTATATTGATAGTCGAGCCCGAGAAAATTCAGTACAGGACCAGCATAGGGCCAGAGTTGGCTTCTTGCCCTTGAGTGTACAATAGCAAGCCAATATTGGTCCATGATTATATTTTTACTAGGACTGTTTTTAACGTTGCCCAAGATTTCACTTCGATCAATCAAGTTTACTGAATGTCATCAAAAGCCATTAAATTGCATTTGGTACCTATTTAAGCCCTGTTGAATTCCACGGTCCCATAGACGAACTGATCATTTTTCACATCAAATCAGAAAATCTAATGGGTTTCAATGAAATTCATCGGATCTCAATAGATAGGGCATGTATCTGGTAAAAAGTTGGAAGATTCGAAGACTGGAGTCCGAACGCAGGCGTCGAACGGTAGCGGTTATAAGACGAGGTTACACCTTAACATTCACTTATTTACTTCACTTGTTTACTTCGTACACACCTATATTTTATAACTCGAATTCGATTTCGACTTAAATATGATATAGTACAAGAGTTCGGACGAGTTTGACGCTCGCGTTCGGATTGGCTTAATATTTAATATTAAATTCTTGAAATCAAATCTCCATTTCAAATCCCTGATTGCTTTGGTCGTCGCAGGGCTAACATTAAAAAACGAAACAAACTAACGTACCAGTACGTTTTCATCAGTAACAATGAGCATTCAAGGATCACTATATATATATATGTATAAACACATTTTTGCCACTTGCGAGATAAATGCTCGTTTGACAATATGTCGCGGAATGTACCATTTTCGATTGTCCGACGTACAGGTATCGGTAATTAGACGGTCGGATCTTCGCGATGCCTATAATCAAATTACTCCTTGATCTTTCAATTTGCGTTACTCCTTTTCATCTTATATAAACTTTTTATTTCCCACTGTTTCGATAGGACTAGAGTTGCGCCTCGGCTGATTAAACCAGTAAATGCCTATAATTGAATGTTTCGATCAGCTCCAAACAATCTATTTCAAATCGATTGATTTATCGATTGATTATTCGACAAAGCAATTAGTTTATATAGAAATATGTATATATATGTATATACACATATATAGCTATATAAAGCCGAGTTTGCTCACGTCGAGGCGCGACACTCATTGTCATTGCAAAGTTGTACTTTGATAAATCCTTTCTAGTTGATTTTTGCATTTTTTTTTCTGTCTTTCGTTTCACTCGCGTTTGTTTGTTTTCTTATTGGTATTCAGATCGCATCCTGCGCGTCCTGATGACGACTCTAAACGGTTAGAGATAGGATTAGTGTCGTTGCTATGGCGGTTACAGCGAGATTTGTGGTTTCTCCAGCAGATATTATCGAGTCCGCAGGGCTGCCCGTAGATTCTGAATGATATAAAAAGTTACTCTTGTAGAGTCACGTGACAATTAGAGCGATGCGCGCGTTTATCAATTATTTAATTCTATGTTTTTTTTTTTTTTCATTTACTTTCATTCGTTTATGGTCTTTTTCGTTCTTGCAAGTCTAATCGAAGAGGGCAATGGGCGCGAGGCAAAGTAATTTCTCTTTATTTTTGCGTTTCATTGACTGTTGTCCGGATTTCGCAATTGGTGAACTTTGGTGAACGGACGAGAGTGGAACGGACCATCAAAGTTGTTTACAAAACGATTTTACTTGATAAATAGGATTGAATTTCGAATGCGTTATTTTTTGCAATAATAAATTCATTATATGTGTATGTATTTTCGACGTATTTGAATTATTGCTCTGACGACAAATTGAATAAGAAATAATATACATACATTTGCACAGTGTACTGAGTATGGACGCGAGCTAATTAGCAGAGGTCGTAAATAAAAACACAAACAAAATGTTAATGGCAAATGATAACATATTAAGGTGGTAATGCGATAACAATGATTATAATTATACTAATGACAACAACAATAATCAGTTTATAATGTTCACTTTACAATGTGGAAATAGAGAAACGAGAAGTAACATCGAACAGTGGTTTAATTTGCGAGTTCGGAAGGAAGAGTGGGGGGAGGGGGGGAAGGTAAGGGTTATTTTTAAAACAAAATAACGGGCGTATCATGTTTCGCGTTAAATTAAAATGAAAGCACGAATCACGTGGACGTTGCACAAAAATAAACGAAAAATAATAATGCACGGACACAATGTATTGTGTACACCAAGCCATAATAATTTCTGAATATAATAACCGGCGCGTCCCGGAAGCTTGCTCTAAAACAAGAATTATTACTTGAGCGCAAGCCAGAGGACGCGTTACAGTAAATTAACTGCGCCACACTGGCGTGTAAAATGATAAATCCATATTCTTTTGCGCCCCACTCCATTTTGTATACGAGAGTCAAGTTTTTAGATAATGGTACGGGGCAATACGAAGATAAAGCCAAAATTAAACAAAGGACAAGACCAAGTCAGATCCGTCCCACTCTCGGTCGTGGAAATTCGCCTCAAGTGCTGAATTCAAACCGAACCTAGGAAACGGTTGAAGCAGGTTTGGTAACAGTTCTTAAAACAGCCACGTTGCGCACTGCGTTTATCCAACAGTTATTCAGGTTCAAGCTCAAAAAACTTAGAGATGTGAACTAAACACAGTAACTAGCGGAACGAAGAAAAAAATATAACCGTATATTGAACCATGAATGGAACTCGCAACAAGGTAAACAAAAAAAGGTCCAATTTGTAAGACAAATCCAGAGAAAAAAGTGCGACTTGAAAGACGTTTAATTAATGTGTAAATTAACTGTAAAACAAAATAAAAATAGCAAAGGTAATCGACATATCCCTGATAGCGTTGAATATTATTTGATCACGTGCATATATATATGTATATATATATGCTTGTATGAGTTTAAAAGATTGTATAGTGAATAAAATTGTTTGCCATTCAGTTAATATGTTAGAATAAAATTCTAAATAAAATAATGGAAAGTTGAATTGTAAAAGAAGCATAGTTTTAATTATTCTCACTTAATTCTACATAAACGGTTGATAAAAATTTATTACAAAATAATAAAAAGGTAGAAATGTATAATTTAAAATAAAATTGTCATAAAAAAGAAACTGTTTATATATGGCACATATGTGTCATGTATAAAAATTGCTTGATACATATATTTTATTAATGGACCATACATATGAATATGTATATATATATATATGTATATATATCAATTTCTATACATGAACTATACACAGACCATGAATACGCTAGGAAAAATTGTGCCACAGCTTGATTAGGAAGCATTCCAATTCGAATACAAAATAATAAATGAGAAGGAACAAATAATGATTAAGACCTTGGATTGCTTTGCTAGAAATAATATTCAACTATTAGGAATATTCTCTATAACGAAGTAAAACAAGAAAAAAACAGTTGTAAGCTAAAACCTAAATGAAAAAAATTGGTTGAATGGAAATTAAAAACACTTAAAGACTAGAAATATAAATAGTAGTTAAAACTAGTTGCCAAACAAAACTTACCTCGAGCAGTTTGGAAATACATTTGTCCAGGTTTACTGTAGCCCAATAAATTGTGTGCCCTAATCTCGACCTTGTAGTAGGTGGAGGAGCGCAAATTATTGAGCCAGGTGGCAGTGTTGACCACGCTCTTAGCATCCCTATAGGCGCAGGTGTTCTCTAACAGTTCCCATTTGCCGTCCACGCGTTCTACCTCACAGTACTTGATCTCATACAAGTCGATGGGTTCACCATTGTCCGCCGAAACAATCCACCTTAATTCGTACTTGTCGCTAAAACGCGAAATTTCGTGTTCCTCTTTCGTCCTAAGAATTTTTGGTTCGGATGGCACAGTCTTTGCCTTGGTGAATTCTTCAATATGACTGCCCCAAGCGCCAAAACCGACGTCGTTGCGGGCTGCAAATTGGAAGTCGTATCGCGTCTGAGGTTGCAGGTCTTCCACAACAAAGTAGTTATCTGTGAAAGGAATATAATATTTTTTTAAACTTGATAATATAAGATAAAAGGAAATCCGTTAATTTACAATTAATTACCTTTAGATTGGACGGACCAAGTCCTATTCTTAGCTTGATTCCAAGTTTGATCGGGTTGTTTATATTGGACAGTGACCGACTTAATGGGAACCCCATATTCAACGATTGGCAGTGTTAAATCGAAAATGGCAGTAGTGGCAGTGATTTCCTTGATTGTAGCCTTGGTAATTTGACTAGGCTTGTGTCCTTCGCTCAGTTTGATGACGTGCTCCTTAATACCATGAGGATTTGTGGCAATGCACCTATAGGAAGTATAATAACGATTGTCCTGAGGCTTAACTTGTATAGTTGAAATAGGACCTAAATCGAACACTTTGAAAGGTCCATTGGTGTCGTCATTTTTTATACGATGTGCACCCGTTTCCCAACGAATTGTCGCGTTTGGAATGCTTTCGGCGACGCAGGTAATGTTTACGGGCCTATTACTCCACGTCCACACTTCCGTCAAGTTTTGCATTGACTCAAAAGAGGGTGGAAACTCCACTATCAAATGTCCATTCTTTAACGCACTTCCGGCCGAATTCTGTGCTTTGCATTCGTACAAACCATCGTCGGATCTGCAAAATATTTTTTTTTTCATCATACTTTTAAATTTGTAATAAAAATTTAGAAAAGTATTTGGTTTTGATAATATAGTTTAATATTTTGGTTATTTAAAAACCTTATTTTTGTTTATGAACCTAAGCACAAGAATCGAATTTGCAAAGACTCAACTACATGTATTTACAACCTCACAACACCTACTTTTATTTTTAATTAATATCGTAAATTTGTTATTTATTTTCAGTTACGTAACTAAAAGCTTAATCAACTCGCATAAAAATTGTGCTGAAAATTACAGAGTGAAAACTTCAAAATGTAGTTTAAAAAAAGTGCGCTGTGAGAGGGTTGAAATTGATTTGCAGAGATGGTGTAACTGGCAAATCATAAATCTTTTATTCCTTCAATTATGGGAGCTTAATTAAATTTCTTTTTCCATCCCGAAAGCAAATCAATTGTCACAACGCTCCCGCGCACGATTTTGTCAGATTTTGAAATAGGCCTCTATTATTTAATCTCGAGTTTAAACGACGCCTACGGTTACATTCCGATCTGCTCTCGCATGAATTGGATTCCATTTCAATTGACCAATAACAGAAAAAACTAGTTCCATTTTTCAACAATGATTTTCAATTTTCGATTCATTTAACTATATGCAATCAGTTATATGAATACGCATTCATAAATGTTAAATCTTTTTAAATAGCGTAGATAAAAGCTTTGTTAATTAGATATTGACTAAAAAGTAAATAAGACAAAGGCAATGATAACAACTATAAATAAATTTTTTTCTAATATAAGAAAAACCGTCATTACATAATTATCAGTTGCATTCAACTAAATAACGGTCACTGAATAAGGGTAAATGCTACATTTAACGTGAACATGTTACATAAAGTAAGTTTATTGACCTTAAAAGTAAAACACGTTGGTAGCCCTTCGGGCTACCAACATATCTTTTCGCGTTTACAATTCACACACAATAAAATACCTTACCCGACGGATTTTACCAGTTTAAAACCATTTATTTCCTCGTTAAGTAATCTACTATATTTTCCCGAGTCTGAAATTAACTATCTTTCCTCCGTTAAATATTTATTAAAAATAATATTTATGTAGGTGTTGTAAGAACAAAATTTCGTAATTAGTAAAAGATATTTCAGTGCTTTCGTTTTAGCAGGTAAAATTTTAATTGATTAATACTTTAATCAATGTAATGTTGATAGATTGATAAATATAAAAACAAGATTACCTCATGACATTGGTTATTGTCAAGGTACCAACGGTTAGCTGATTATTTTCGAATCTCTCATTAGTGAGGGTGATTCTGTCATCGGTGCTCTGAACACCGAGCGTGTAAGGTTTGTCGGAGGTATGTTTACGGAAAGTGATTTCGGGTCCCGGGTTGCCTTTCGCAATACATGTAATATTGACTGTGTTGGTGACAGGAATGGTCATGTTGTTGAACTCGCTGATCTTAGGCTTAATGATAACGTTGACCATGATGTTCATCATAGCATCCCCCGCGGCGTTCATCGCCGTACAACTGAAAATTCCAGTGTCTTTGCTTATCACTTTTTTGATAAATAATTGGCCTGTAATCTCGTTGACCTTGAACCGATCAGATTGCTTGAGATCATCTCCAACTGATATAGACCAACTATACTTCGGTGGTGGTTTGCCTGATGCGGTGCAATTAATTGATGCAGGTTCTCCTTCGATGACATCCACTTGCGTGTCATTTTGCAACATTACAGGCTTTCGGTGAACCTGCGCGAGAATCACAAATAAATTCATTCTTCGCCACTAAATTAAGAGAAGTTTATTTCAAGAAGTTTCTACTTTATTCGAATCCTTTATTGATATTCGTGTCAAATTATTCCAGCCCGTTATTATGTAGCAAGCTTACTGACTGACACATTATGTGAAATCTTAAGAAATATTTTAGTTCTAAATGTCTTTTTTTCACGGGAATCGTAAGAACAATATCCAAAAATGAATTATTCTAAATTAATGAAATATGCCGTGATTTATGAAATGCATAAATTAATATAGTGCTACTGATCGCTATTCTTTATTGCTGTGCCATAATTCATTTTAATTTCGCCTTAAATCAATATAAATTAACATATCTTCTCATCTTTAATTCTTTTAATTTATTTGATATTTCTAACAGTCATAATTACATTATAATCAGCTAATTTATCTTTCCGGACTTTAACAATATTAAATGCTATTTGTAAATTTAAACCTTGTTCATTCATCTGACTAAATCTGTACATAGGTACATTCTATTTTTAGATGGGATTTTGTGTACTTTCTTAATGAGGATAATGATCTAAACCTTTATTAGCAAAAAATAAATTGATTCAACAAGCATTGTCCGATATAAAATAAAAAGAATTGGACGAAATTCGATGTTGAATTGGCGTGTCAAGCATGATTCTCATTTAATCTTGTTGTTGACGTCACCTCAACTCGGATGTTTCTCTCCTGCAGTTCTCCAGTTTCGGATACGGACGCGCGACAAACGTAATGACCGTCGTCTGATTCTTGGACGTTATTGATCTTTAGCCCATTGACCTCGATGACCCGATGATTGTCGGAGCTGACAATCGGCTTCCCATCGTGGAACCAGTCGATTTGGGGCGCCGGCCTCGCCTGTACTTTGCACTTTACCAAATAATTTTCACCGTAGATGGGGAACTGATTTTCTGGCGCATCTTCCCATGTGATGGCAACTGAAATAATTCAATTCATTGTGTTTTCATTCTCGCTATTTCGTCGACATGCAAAAAAAGAATAAAGGAAAAAAGTACCCGGTAAGGATTCCCAAGTAAAAATTAGACTAGATTTTGTCCAGTTCAAAACTGGTACTAGTCAGACTTTGACCAGTTCAACTGGCCTAGTCAAATCTGACAAGATACTGTCCAGATTCTGGCTATATATTATAATACTGCAGCATTATATGACTGTGTAGAGCCTAGCTAGGTTCTTACCAGTCAAATTCGGATAGTTTGTACAGTCAAAAAACTATACCAGATTTTTCCATGGAAAAACTATCTAAAACTTAACTAGATTTTTAAGCTAGTTCCTGTCCAGAATCTAGTGTGTTTTTGAAAAATTATTATTATAATTTTTTTTTTCATTGGAATGAAAATTATTTGTTAAAAATTTCATATTTTATTTAAAAATTAAAAAAGTAACATAATAAAAATTGAAAATTATTAAGTTTTGTTTAAATTAATATAATTGGATATTAAAAATGGATATTAAATAAATGATTATCAAGCAATTAAATTTTTGAGTTTAGTTATTTCACAATTTTTACATCAGCAAAAAACCAGAAACTACATTTTATCTAAGTATAGCCAGCCAGTATTTTTGAAAATTCTAGATTTAGTTTCTGGCCAGTTACTGGACAGTTCTGGTTAGAAACTTGCTAGTGCCAGTGAAGTTTTTCTGGCTAGACACTAGGTACACAGTGCGTGACGATGCTGGCTAGTACCTAGTTAGTTTTTCATGCTAGTAACTGGGCACAAACCAGTAAAATCTGGCCAGTTCCATGCATAAAACTAGGCCAAATTTTTACTTGGGTTACTATTTAAATTATAAAGGAAGTCAAAATTTCAATAGCAATAATTGTCATTAAAATGCTACATTTATTTTAAGTTATTCATACTAATTATCAATTTGTACGAATAAAATTAAAACTCTTGAATCTTTTCGGAAATGGGCGAGAAAAATTTTAAAATAAAGTAGAAAATGTGGTCCCCTCCGATATAAAGTTGAAGAGTGCACGAAAATAATGGTAAACTTACTTATCCATTCTATCGTTACAGTTTTGGTAAATTTCTCTCCGTCATCGTAGTCGGCGGTGCACGAGTAATTGCCCGCTTCTTGCTTTTGCAGTGATGTAAAGATAAGCGATATGCTTTCGGTGTCACCGATCTTCTTCTTTTCTGTATACAACGATGGTTCTAAGCGGCCGCTGTTAAACAAAAAATTGCGACATTTTATAAAGCATGTACTACTCTCTCGTCTCTGTGACGAGACTAAAATCAATCGAAAAGACGAATGCTCGAGAGAAAACGCAATAACAGTCAAATGTTGTCGAATAATGGAAGGGTTGACTTTTTACACTGGAAAAAAAAAATCAATCATGATCGTTTACTGTCTAAAGTTACCATTTTTTTAATTAAACACGAGTTAGTGATTTAGTTTATTTATGAGTTTAATTCTTTTCTTTAGTATATTGTGTGTTTTCGTTAAAAACTGTTATTGATGTTATGAGTTGAAAGTAATTAAATTACTGAATAATAAAAACTTTGAAAGATTATTCTGAATAATAAAAACTTGGTAAATTTTCAAAACAGAGAAGGAGAGTATTATCAAGAATAAAAACTAAAATGAAACTATCAAGTTTATATATTTAACACGATTTTGTTAAACTTTTTTTCCACACTTTAATAGATCAAGAGTTGCATATCTTAAGTTGGGTTCCAAACAGATCTATTATAGAATGCAGGACAAATTTGGCCATAGTTGACTTTGTTCTAGAAATAGATTATTTAATAACTTATTTTAACAACACTTTTGAAAGTGGATCTTGTAAATGCAACTTGGAAGAAGCTTTATAAAATTATACATTACAAAAGGTGGATGCACTAGCCTCTCTTTTCAAGTACACATAAATCACTCGATTAAATGTTTGAAATCAATATTTGCATTTAGCAAAAAGTTGGTAAGAATAAAAAATCTGAATAACTCTGAAAATACTTGAATTTACAAATTGGTCAGATATTAAAGTACCAAGTTTAAAGGTTTGACAATTTGACGCCAGTAACCATTCTGCGAATGGCAAACATTTACTTTTTTTTTTTGTTTCCAGTGTATCGCTCTAAAATGTGAAAACTACTCTAAAACACTAGACAATGGATGAAACTAAGTGCGTTGACATGAGATGACTTTGCGAATGCTTCCCCTAGCACCAGTTTGTTCTTTTGTTTGTTCGCGATGGCAAATTCGGCGATAAAACAACGTCGATGTGCAAGCCGCGGTCCCGAATAAAAGCAGCCGACGCCCGGCTAACTTTTTGATTTACGTTTCAAATTAAAACGTAACGACACCGCGAAGAAATTATGGCCACGCGGGGGGAGAGGGTTCACAAATCGACGCTGCATATTTGTGCATTTTACGATGCCGTGACGCAAGTTGGCGCACGCGAATCACGAAATACGACCGGCCATTCCGCCCGAAGGTTGTTTGGTTTATTGCGAATTCGTTTGAATTGCACCGTCGTCGTCATTTAATGTAGTGCGCGCCGTGTGTACTTCGCATTGGTTATACGCGAGTCGCGAACAGGTCCGGAAAGGTCCTCTACAGGTACCCGACAGGTCCCCGACAACTTTGCAAATTCGCAATAAAACTTGTAATAGATCAAAGAAAATTTCCAAAGATCCGGAAGGTGTACGTGCAAAACCAAAAATGAAACACTGAAAAACCAGCCCAACGGCAGAATTGACCTGTAATATGTAAATATTCGAATGGAGGGGGTAAATCAAATGAAAACTCGCAGTTGGAATAAAAATATATAACATTAGCAATAAATTGCCAATAAAACGAGAACAATTCTCGTTCCTTTCTGTGGCAACGAAACAAATTTTAATATCTTTAAAAAACTAAATCAATAACAAGTGTGAAATACTTTTAAAAATTTATTACATAATGTATATTTAGTTTTTTATTTATGTATATATTCACATATTTATATATATTTTTATGTTTGATTTGTTGCAATTTTCTTGTTACTCATTTTCTTTTTCAATCAGATGCATTTTTTATCAATATTTAATGTAACAATTTATGGATTATCTGTCGTGGATAAATGCAAATATTTTAAATATTTATTCATTTTCGAACAATTTCACGTTTTCTTCGGTTTGTCAAGTTGTATTTTAAAGCTGGTTTTGGCTTTTCAGTTTGAAAGAAGCAAATGATTAAAAATTGAAAACAAAATTGTTGCAAACGACGTATTTGATGGAAGTTTACTTCGAATGAAATAATTGTAAAAAGCGAAATAAAAAAGCATTAACGTATGTAGAATCACGCAGCTATGATAAATAAAGGATAAAAAAAAAACGTTGAAACGATAAAGAACAATGCGTCCAACGTTGATCTCACGTATGAATGACTATGCTTGCGTGTTAGTTTGTTGAATATACTCGCCTTTCAATCGGCAAGACGGTGAGTCTGTGTGCAAAACAAGTGGTAAATTTGTTACATTAGTGACTGGTGTCTCGTGTTCGTAACGCTTTAATTCTAACACTTATTTACAACAAATAAAACCTTAATATTATTATTATTATTATTATTATTATTATTATTATTATTATTATTATTATTATTATTAATCGTTAATTACGCCTATACGCTAAAATCCATAAGTAAAAAATTATAAGGTCTTTACAAAAAAACATTTTTTACATTAAATCATTATTTTATTTTATTTAAGTAATGTAATTATCAGCAAAGAAAAGTATTTTAAATCCATAGTTTAAAAAGTTTCAAGAAGCCTGTCAAACAACACTAAGTAAATGCAATTATATATCATTGATATATAATGACATTTAGTTATAATTTTATAAGATCATATTACTTATCAATAAATTTGTTTTTATTTAAATTCACGTACCAAAACTGATATTCACGTGAAATAAATGTGCACTAAGCAAAATAGAGTATTGAACGAAACTATACATGTTCTTAAATTTTAATGTTTAAAATTGTCAAAAATTTTTTTGAAAGACACTATTACAAAACATTTGACTTACAAAAGTAACAACAACAAACAATTATTTTGTGTTCAAAATAATACAAAGGACAATACTAAATTAAATCGCTCTGTACACTGGAAAAATAATCTGCTGGTTGTTTATAACAAGCATTCGGACAAGCAGATTGATATTATTTTCTATTTGAAACAGCAAACAAACGAGTGTTGACATTTTTATGTTGATATTGTTCAATATAATCTAACTTTAAGATTGTATCGTGTTGAATAATTTGGCCGCTCTCTTGACCAGCTAACAAATGGTTTCTGCGTTACAGATTCTGTCAAGTTTTATTTTTATGTTACATTTGCAGACATTTTTCCAGTGTACTGTATTAAAGTATTTTTTTAGCAAATAATAAATTAAACTAATAATAAATGTATGCTGAGAAAAAAGGTTGGTATAAAAATTATTATACTGTATCAAAAAATGGGGACATGTGGCATCTTCTCATTATAATTAACATAGAGTTTAAAAGGCGTTATGAGATAAATATATGCACAATGCTTATAAACTTGTTTAAACTGTATGTTAAGCACGACAAGAAGACAAGACATTTGTCCCCATTTTTAGTTGTACACTGAGAGAAATATACAAAGTTATCAGAACTAAATTTGTAGAGTTGTGACATATTTAGTTGTAATAACTGTAAATACAGTTGTAACAAATATAACTGCAGTCATCAGAACTATTTCCACCGCAACTCTGTATTATAGTTGGTTTTGGCGTCAACTATAAAAATGCAGTTGCGCTAAATACGGCGGCATATTTGATTGCTCCTCTAAAACAACTTCGAAAACAATAAAATAAACTTGATGTAATAAAAATTTCACTAAAATTGACATCAAAAAACAGTACACATTACTAAAATTATATCTTAAAAGTTTTGCGTTAAAAAAATTTTAATTGTAGTTATGTTTTATAGCCTTATTATTTAATTTTTATGATTAATTGATTTTCTCAAGTCTGCTTCATAGTTGACTCAACTTTACATATTTATTGCACGAAGTGAACTGCACTTAGTTGACTCTAAAACCAACTTTATTTTTATAGTTAGGATAACCGAAAATTTCTCTCAGTGTAGTATAACAGTCTTTATACCAACTTTTTTATCAGTGAAAAGAATTTTACTTCGACAATGACAATTGCGAAATTAATAAACGTTTATACCAATCGACAAGTTAGGTCTTCATCTTTATCCTTAAGTATTTACCTTTTTGATTCGATCACGTTTTTTCTCGGATCAAGCCATCGGATGTTTGAAAAAAATGAAGCGTGTTTGCCACTGGGTGAACATGTCAAGAAGAACCGCGAATTAATTGGCTTCTTTTGAGTAGTCTCCGCTGGAATTATCGATAAATAATCGCGTCCAGAAGCACCGGCAAACGCTGTAATCAACAAATGTATTAATATTGCAACGTCCTTAGTACACTATAGATGGACAAAAAGGTTTGAGTGAAAAATAGTATACATAGATCAGCTCCTTATTTTTTTTAACTCATGTTCTTATTTGTTGAATTAATGACTACCAACACCAATCAATATTTGTTCACGAAAGTATTAAAAAAATAAAAAAAATTAATATAAAGTCGACGATAAACTTTTTCCAATATTCGACGGTGCCAAAGAGGTATGCAAAATTGTATACACCGAGATCAATTTTGTTAACATCAACGAGATTAAAATGAGCAAAATGATTTCTTTGATTTAACACATTTTTTCTGTACGTGTAGGTATATAAGTATAATAAATTAATGAGAATGAAGAATAAATTTTAAAACATGAAAAATAGAAATAAATACAAGTACGATTTCTTTAACAAATGTAAATGAATTTATTCTAACAAACATAATACATTTTTATCTATTTTCCGATTACATGAAATCATTATACTGAATACTGTTCATGCGCCCTTCTTATTTCACCGTTCACATGTCACTGAAATGTCAAGCCATTTGCATGCAAGTTTATTACAGTCAAAGTGTCGTCGAGACCCTGCTATATATACATGAGAAACATTCAATGTCATCACTTTGTCTTTATATTTATTTATTTATTTAAAAGTGCATTATTATGAGAAACGTTCGAACGTTTTAAAATCTCTTCCTCAATCTCGGTAATTTAATTCGGAACAATAACTCGAACGCGATTTTCCACCGAGTCGAACAAAAGGCTCCAACGACAAAGCGCTGAAAGTAAAGTTAAATTATACGAATTAAAGCGCGACAGAGTGATCGAATAAAACAAACGTGAGAGGGTGGAATGGGGTATAGTGGGAGAAGAGGGGGTGGTGGTGGTGGTTGGGCAAAGATGAGGCGAAGCAAAGCAATTGTCCGCGCGACGGTTTGCCGGCATCGCGCCGATATCAGCACAAAGGCATTCTTCATTATTGAATAACGAACGTTGTTACATAATAAAGCGCTCAACAGGTGGCACTTGCAGTATACGAGCATATACATATTTTAATGCATTTAACACTTTAGGAATCCTGTTGACACGTTAATTAATTACGCGCATCATAAATCATTAGCCATTCTCGACAAGGCTGCTTGGAATCATAAATTACATTTTATCGGCTTCTTTTGCTGTCAACGAGCGCACCTGAAATTTGTCTGACAATTAGGCCGGCGTCGAGGTGTTTTAAGCCACTCTTAGTTCAACGATACTTTTCCTCAAGTGTCCCCCATTAACCTTGATTTTCTTCTCTTTATTTATTAAACTTTTTCTTTCCCTTTCATATCATATTTTTCTATCCTGCTAAATAATGAAGTATTTTCTTTTAACAAGACTTTTATTAATTTTCTATAATAATATTTGCTTTATATGGCTGTAGGAAACACTTAGGAAACACGAGACAAATCTTTCCGCAATTCTTTTTCTGTTTGATTCTTCTTTTATTTCCTTGTTAAAAATCTTGAATTATTTGTTATTAATTTGTCAACTGTCGAATCGAAAGTTGCCGGTAAATTTGAGTGATTAATTGTTTATGACATTACACTGAGAGAAATAGATAGTTAAAATAATGATCTAGATAGTTTTTCTGAATATCTGTGATAGTAAACTTTAATATCTGTGGATAGTAGAGCACACTACTATCTGGATAATTTTTTGAACTATTTGGATAGTAAATTAAACTGTCAATAAAATAATAACCTGCTAATACAAAGTATA
>JABFPN010003781.1:0-16961 GCA_022817305.1 Leptoteleia sp. ZL-2020
TATCTTGCGAGTTGTAGCGTTACAAAACTAGCAAGGATCTCTCTAGAATATCTTACAAGTAACTTGCAAAAATGAAAGATGAACTTGTAAGTTACTAGCGTAAAACTTGCATCAATTTCTACCTGGGTGTTCTCTGCGTGCACAGCAAGATTCTAGTACAGTAATATTAAATGTTTTTTTCTTATTTGAGATAATAAAAAAATTAATTCATTATAGTAACGCGACTATTTATTATCTTGTATAATCTTTAATTAATTAATTTTCAACTCGATAAAGTCTTTATCTGATTACCGTGTGGATTAATCTATATTGAGAACAAATTTTTGTTGAAACAATTATTATATAGTTTACAACAAATGAACCTTATTGAACTGATTTATACAAAATAGCTTACCACTTAAGAAAAAGAATATTGAGATTAGTTCACCATGCGAGATAAACTATGTTGACTACAATTATAAAAGAAATATATATACATATATATATAATTCAAATTGATAAACATTTTTTGCTGAAAGCTGTTAAAATTTCTTAATTTTTCTATTTTACCAATAAAATAAATTTCGCACAATTAAAACAGTGATTACCAACTACCCTGTAAAGTGGCTGCAATCACCGGAAGCGGAAGCCACCATTTCATCCACTCATTTAGCGCAGACCGCGCGCCAAAAGGGCCGAAAATTGATCATAATTTTAACGCCAGTCACCGATTACAAAACAGAACTTTGGCCTATATACTCGTAAATATTTATGAAGAATGTCAAGTATGCGCAGTAACTCGAACGTCAATCGACTTACGAAGAATGATTAAACTAGCCCCGGCGTTATTGCCGCTCGCGGTATAGAAGTCGCACACTGGTTTGACCAAAGAATGCCAGTCCTTCGTAATATTGCCCTGACGTGTCGATAGAACACATAAAATTTATCATCGCCGCGGCATTAAAATATACCCCCCGCGGCCGCACAAACCGTTTTCGCACGCAGAGGGTTGCTATGAAGGGTGGGGTGGGGAGAGGGGGAGGCATAGAGTAGCGCCTCACCCGCGGAATAGCATTTAGAGTCGCATTTTTAGCGCCTATCGAGATTTAAACAAAAAAAAAAAAAAAAAAAGAAGGAGACTGGAAGCGAGTTGCCGGGGAATAAAAAAGGGCACGAATTTGATAAATTGTTTTAACGAATTCGTTCGTACGATTACAGAAGTCGACACTTAAATAAAAATAATAGTAAAATTTACAACATTTTATATGAATTTAGATATATCTTCGAAAAGTTTTATTATTAAAAATCGTAAAAAGGATAATCGTAAGAGAAAATTTTAGTAGTTTTATATGACAAAATACTGGGCAATTTTTAAATTTGATTGCTTTTTTTTTAACACAAGTATTTGTTTTTCTAATATATCCCTTAAACTGGTATTAAAAAGTCGCAATTTATGATTTTTTTTCCTCAAGGATGCAGCAAGAATTCGATCAATTTCCATTCGCGTAATGGAGCGCGAAAATAAATCCGAAGTCGCTTTATTAATAAAAGAGATTCGCGCTTTATCGCGCGCAACACTCAATAGTCTTGTAATTGCGAGTTGACTCTTGTAAAGGTCTGACTTCGCTTAATGATACGCAGTGCAATTAAAGTTCAACTAGGAATCGTGAATACAATTTAAATTAGATTATTATCACGCTTTCACGGTGAATTTTGGGGATAAATTCGAAATCGAATTTTCTTTGCTCGTTATATTCCTTGTACGACTAATTATCGATATTACTACTTTATCTAATTTTTTTTTATATTCTTTTTATCTTATTTTACTGAATTGTTAATATTCTGTATGAATTTTAATGCACGACCAGTCGAGTTCGATTAATAAAGTATTGTCTTTTATAAATGAGCGTGTGGAAATAATATTTGTACGACCTTCAGCTGTTAGTCAATTTACATTGATAAAGAAATATTTATTTCATCTGGAAAAAGAGTTCTTTTCAAAATGAGAATAATTAAATTCGATACCAACGGAGTTTATTTAAGAGCGCGTACTATTATTTTTCGTTGAACCGACTAATTAATTATTTATCATTGCAATGCTCTAAAATTTATTTAATAAATTATATTTTATCGAGGGAAACGAGGAAGGCAAACAATAAAGATACTAATTTTGCCGTATGAAAAATGAGAAAAAGTGGTACGAAACTGGTTCAGAGTTATAAAATTATTTATGGTACTGACTTTTTGTAAATAAATTGCGAAATTTCTCCTCGCAAAAACTGATTGTGGTAAGAGAGAATTTTCGATGCTTTCGACGTAGGTAAACTAATTATTTCACGCGATTTATGTAAACAGCGCTGTAATTTTTTTTTTTTTTTACGAACGTTTCGGAAATTTGTGCCAATTCAATTTCGACGCAACAATGTACCATAATAATTAATTTCTTAGGCTGATTAAAAGCAAAAATTCTTATCCAGAGAGCCATAAAAAGTCATGTGCAAAATTTGCGCCCGATTTACTCAGCTTCAATGAAAGCATTGAATATTACTCTGAAACGAAGGATGCATTTATAATAATTTAATTTAAAACAGAAAATCACTTAAATGCCAAAGTTATTTTTCATTAACATGATACAACAATTTATTTAATAGATCATTTATAAAATTAATTAAAGTAACAAGTTCTCGTTTAATTAACGGAAACAACAGTTACATGGATTAGTTTAAATCAGCGGATTAATTCGTGTTTTCGTCAGCATTCATCAGCAAATTACCAGCAGAAAATTATCGTGTTTAAAAAGTATCAGGTTAATATGAAATTGTTGATTAACGTGATAACTGATTGATTGATTGATTAATTGAATAAAAAAATGTTATATTTGGTGTTAATCAGTAACGAGACAATAACGAATCAAAATTTTTTAATGTTTTAATCTAGAACACTATTATATTGTTACTTCACTGCAAAGTGGAAAATTAAATTAAAACAAGAATAATTGTTCTAGTAAATTAAATATATAGCTATTGAACATCGATTTTGATATATTTAATGCAGGCAGTTTGATTGCATATTAAAGTACAGAGCACATTGTACTTCTATTGCGTATACACTGAGAGAAAATCTATACTAAATTGTAGTGCTATTAATATTACAATACGCTATTATTCATTTTAAACGTAGGATAATGATAGATTGTAATCCTATTTCCAACATTAATGTTACTTTTTAATGTTCGTAAATTAATTAATATTATGTAATAAAATCAGGAGGAAGCATTTCATTTGTTAAAATGTACGATATTGTATATAATAAAAATATACACGCAATAATCGTAGCGGGCTACGGTGATTTCATTTTTGCAAAAGTACCACCTAATGAAGCAAAAACATTTTAAACATACTTTTAATACATTTTAAAATTATTTCATTGAATTATAAACTATACCATAGTAATTATTTCAATTACAATGTTTTTAACGTTGAATATAAAAAAATAATCCAAGAAGTGACATTTAATAAAAATTATCGCGATAATTATTAATAATGAGGATCGAAATAATTGATTTTGTATTATAAAATTAATGAAATTTCACAAAAGCATCTCATACCTCTCAATTATTCAACACCTACCCTAAAAACAAGATAGTGTCCATTACCATGAACTGCGAATAACGAGAATTTTTTTCATTTTCATTCAATAATGTAAAAATATTCAATTATAGTCTAGATCAGATCAAACAAATTAAACATTCAATTTTTCCTCCTCTTTATAAGTGCCAAGTTGAATTCTTTAGCATTTGCTGTTAAATTCAATTTTCAAGTTTTCTCTTTTAACTATCAATATTTACGTATAATCATTATTATGGATTTTAATTTACAGTAATAATTTACAATTTAATTTTGTATATACATATTTTAATTATAAAATATGACATGTTTGATAACATATAAAATAAATATACAATGATATTCAATTATGCTGCTATGTTATGAGCGAAATAATGTCAGAACTGAATGTTTTTGCTTGGAAATTCAATTTTGCAAAGTAATTGTTTTTCCAGTCCTTTCTATCAAATATATTTTGCAGAAGAGAAAATAACTAAAGTAAATATTATATTGTAAAAACCATATAAGCTTCTTTTTTATTTTAATAAAGAAAAGAAAGAAATTAGTAATATAATATTTTCACTTATATTTGAGGAGCTACGAATAAATATAAATTTTATTATATCATATTATATATCCCCATAAAAGTATTATACAAATATAGATCAAATTCAAATTTGACGTTCAATTTCAGACAATAAATCACTTGAAACAAATTTACAGAAACACAAATCCAAACTGTGATAAAATCGTAACAAATATAAACGTAAAGTTTTGAAACACGTCGGAAAACCTGCAAATCAGTTTAAAAAATCGCCCAATTGTACGCCGTTACCGCGCCAGGTGCCGTTGTCAGCACGAGGGGTGCGTTCACAATCGTCCGAAGTTTCGTTAGACCCGCCACGAACCTGCCCTTCCACAGGCGTTGCATAAAGTTTCAGTTACACACCGGCTGTAACTTTGTTCCAACAACAAATTTAATGCAACAAGTTCAGTTTCGCGTCACTGATCAAATATTGACCAATACCATTTTGTATCGGTATTGTGTCCACCTCAGTTTAAATAAAAACTTTCTTGGATATGAATTAGACAAACAATTACACTCGACTCTCGCAACAGTGGGTGGCTTCCGGGGCAGTGATACCAAATAGTGGCTTTTTAGGGCGACGTCACGTGACGCGTTAAATTTAAATAACAAGCGTCTATCAGTAGGGACGCTGAGAAAAAAAGTATACGATTTATAACTAAAATCATTTGGTTAAAGATATTTAGTTAAAAGAGCCAAATTTTTTATTTCAATAACAATTATTTTCAGTTATAGTAATTACAAAAATATTTTAACCAACACATTTGGTTATTTCCACTAGAAATTTTGGTCAGCTAAAAAAGAAACAAATTTTTGGTTATCACAACCAAACATTTTTCTCCGTGGAGAAATAGCAATTTTTGATACTTCTTTTTTTTATCATTGAAGAAGTATAAAAAATTTAGCACCTTTAAAGTGCACTTACTGCTCATTAAATGGATATGAAGAACTATTTGTTATACAAACAAATTACCGCGCGACTATTTTACACCGAGAAAAAAGTTTAGCAATATTAACTATACGCATAGTTATTTCTCGTGAATGCTATAAAATTTTAATTACCTAATTTTAGTTACAATAACTGTAATATGGTTATTTCAACCAGAATCCTAGTAATCACGAAATTTAACTATATGACTTTTTCTTCAGTGTATGTAATAATAATTAAGTGGTGTAGTTATTAAATTTCCAAAGACTAAAACGGTATAAAAGAAACAAGACCGCTATCAGCGACGAAACGGAAATAGCGGAAATGCATTGATTTTGTCGCAAACACACTGACAATTCCATTGAATAGCGTATATCCACGTATCTGATAAAATCTTACACAATGCGTCGTTGCAAATGTATGGGCACTGGTCACATATGCTGGATTTATGAAAATCCGCGCGCTCTTTGTGTTCGGCCGATCAAGTTTTTATTATGTTTTCATTTTGGGAAACACACAATAGTGAAAAGTTTCAGCTGCTTCTGAATATAAAAATCTTGTAAATATAAATAACACACTGTTCGCGTGGTTCTCTATTATAATGCAAAAATGTAAAATTACTAAAAAAAATTATATGCACATAAAATAAAGGAATTAAAATTTTGTTCGACTCTCAAAAATTGATATGCATATTTAATCTAAAGATTTTTGATATTTGCATTACGCAATTATTTCAAAGGCATTATGCATTTATGCACAATGATAAAATCAATTTTTGTTCTAAATACGTTAGTTATTCAAATTCAGCCCTGACGCTCTAGCGTTACATAATTTGTCAATTTATTAAATTAAATTTGGCAGTTACATTTTATTGCTAATTAATTAAATATCATTTAATCAACTGCATTCTAATTATAATTAAAATCAATTAGACTAATCAAGGCAAATTAATGTATAATAATTTAATCATAATTTTATGAAATGTAATTTAGGGACAGTGCATTAAGAAATATTTTATAGCTATTTTATCAAATGTGATAAGAATAATAGATTATTACAATGCTATAAAGTCCTGAACGCGATATTCGATAGCCTAATCGAGGCGAGGACCCTGATTTTGCAATAACAAATTTACCTAACTAAGAAAGCACAATTTTATTTCATCCAGGACAATTAAATCTTTCAATAAACGAAAAAGCGAAAAAATACAAAAATGTATTACACGCTTGAAACTTCAATTTGCAATAAAAGTCGAAAATTCAATTTCAACGCTAAACAAAGCCAGAAAACGATCGGGCGAACTTTAATTCAACGTTGCTAACAAAATTTTAAATGAAGCTATATGCAAAATTAAAATTAGATACATGCACACTACTTGTCGGTAACTTTCCTTATTAAAGCCAATTTCGTACTTTTGTAATAAGCTAGTCGGCCAAGTTAGTCAAATACATTCGGAACATTAACCGTGAAAATAAAACTCAAGCAACCACAATACGCGCGTCAAAGTGATTCGCGTCGTCGCCCCAAGTGGAAATTTTAATCGAGCTAAAATATGGCCTGGATAGGGCAACCGTACTTGTTGATCAGGCCCTGATAAGATGGCCAGATCAGAGTCAGCATGTGGGTGCAACGCCCGGAATTAATGCGGTCCCGATCGGGCAATTAATATATTACTTAGTATTCATCAAGGCGTGATCAGGCCATCCATTTGGGACCTGATTAGGGCGTCCTAAGTTAATCTGAACGGATTAAAATCCGTTTGCCTTATCAGGCGAACCTTTTCCCGCCCACATCTATTATAATAACCCGGCGTTCAGGCTGACCCGATCAGAGCCTGATCTCAACATCGATAATTAAGGTCCTGGTATGGTCCTGAGGTGAACGCCCCTATTAGAGTTAGCCATATTCTAACCAGATCCGGAGCCCAAATATATTCAGGGCAAACTCAATTTAATTTCTACTTGGCGCGTCATCCGAAAGGTTCGACATTGGATACTCCAATCAAGGGGGCCCCCCGCAAGGGGGAATGCAAAAATGAGGTGGAAGAAAAAATTAACATTTTAAGAGCGACCGACCGCAATTATATCATCGTGACCCGTACCTTTCGAGCGGAACGGGCTTGACCCTGATGTCAAGATAATTTGCGATCACGCGATCACGCACGCAGGAAAGCGTATGCATCCGGTATTGGCAAGAAATTTGTCGACTAACGACGTGACTTCACATTACAAACCCTGACGTATCGATTGTCACGTCGCTCGCACGCATTTTCGCACACATACATGCACGTACACCCACTCGCAAACGAGTCTGCCTCGCGCAAGATAGTCGTGCGCGCAATTGTCACGCTGTTTTGACATTAGAAATGAATAGAAACCGCGCTTTCATTGATCGCTTCGCGCCTCAGGCGGGTATCCATCAATTCGGCCGGTCGTTTTCGCGCCGCGCGATACCCATTTGTTCATAAATATTCGATCGAGTTGGAAAGGGAGGGGGTGGGGGGACGAGGCGGAAAGCCGCGCAAACGCGATTTGTAATAACCGCGACATATTATCGTACGAATAAATTGCGCGGATAAAACGTCCATTTTAATGTTACGTATCGCTGCTGAAAGGCCATTGCGGTCTGATTTACAGTCCTAGAAATGGAACGCGATGTGGGATGGAACTTTGCTCCTCGTTTGATTCAATGTGATGAATAAGTTTGATCGATTTGTTCATCCTGGTTGAGAAATGAAACTCCGGAGTGTAACGATACCTCCAAGCAACATTATCTTAAAAGATAATACAACTCAAGAACGAACCATAGTAAAAATGAAACATATCAGGTCCATATATGGTACATATATTAAAGATAAACATATATGTCAATGTATGAAACGAGGTGGGTAATGATTATACTGGCATAATGTTAGTTTTTAGCAATTTTTTTTTATTTTTTTTAGTAGCATTGTAAATTTTATTTATACTGGTAACGTATTTTAATTGGAAAATCGCCCCGGTAAATATCAACTTTTTTAAAGCTAGGTGAAGTTTTACGCGAAAAGTTATTATACTCCTTCTTTATGCGCGTTCAGTTTTCTACAATTTGTTAGTTTAAAAGGCACCTTATTTTTTACGCCCGGTAAAAAATGGGTTCTTTGTAAATTGCAATGGTTGCCATATTGTTAATAATGATCAATAAATTGTACAAAAAGTTGTTTATTTCAAACTTGGAAGATATCCCCGTCATTTCAATAAAACCGAACTAATTTTATTACACGTATTCCAATCTTGGCGGATTCGCCTAATTTGGAGCAACGATAAGAGAAAAGTTCAATAGTTTAATCGCCCCCTTTATTAATCAACCGGAGTATTCTTGTTTATCGAAGGAAAAATCCGAATTTCAAGGACAAATAGACTTATAAGGAAATGAAAAAGAGTAGCTGGAAATATATTGGAAAGCTTCATTTCGACATTAATAGTTATAGGAGAGGCCGTCAAGATAAATAAGTCCGGAGGAAGGCGGATCTAAATTGTATTCCGGATTGATGTAGGATTATTTATCAATGACCGTCGAAACGACGGCAAGATTAGGAAAATGGAGAGAAAGGAAGTCGGAATGCTCGACAACGAATCATTAATGTCGAATAGATAATAAGTTTGAGGGAAAAAAAAAGGAGCACACAATGGCCGAAAGGAAGATGCACGTACTTAATTTTCTTGTGCATTTTCAGACCAATAAATATAACCAATGATAACCATATAGGAAATTGCTACAGTTCACCTACGGGCCTTATTCTAGTCCAATACTGTTAGCTAGATTGGTGAAATAAAAAAGTTGTTGGATGCGAGACCAGAGTTGGATGACTACTGGCAGAATATGGGTATGTTGTTGTTGTTGTTGTTGTTGTTGTTGGTTAGTGGTCACCGGAAAACTGATGTTTCATCAAAGCCATTTATTTTAACTGATTAATGTATCAGAAAACTTTCTCACTTGCTTTTAATTGATTTATAACTTTTTCTAGAATATTCTATACACACTTAGGTTATGTTCACAAATATTTTGACTAATTAATGAATATTATAATTATAATTTTGACTAAAATCATATAGGTGTACAACTGGTACATTTAGTTATATGGTACTGGCCCAATGTTATCACTCTATAACTGGCACAACTATGTCACTGTACTGGAAACAAATTATTATCTGTACTGATAACTCTGGTAACAATATTGTACCGATACTGGACCTGTAGAATATCTCCTACTGGGAACATAATTTCAACTTCGAGGCGTGCATTCAAAAGGTATCAGAAATATTCGCACTCTAATTCGTCTATTGTTGGGAATAAGCCTTCATTTTCGAGATTACTGAAAGGTCTTTATCAGTAGGAACCCGACTCACGTTGAACGTTTTTATGCTTCTTCAAAAGACCGTGCCACTATTCAAATAGTTATAAATTAGTCCAAAGTGAAAGAGACGGTAAACCGCTTTTTGAAATCGCGCGAAATTGGTGTTAAAGGATGTGCTTGCGCTGAGAGGAAAGTTGAATAATATTACTTGTCGCCTGCAACTTTAGTAATATTATTAAAATGCAAGACAAATTAATGAGTACCTGTCACAAACATTGCCAACATATTGTTTACAATTTAACATCAACATTAACAAAACCAAATGAAGTTTGGATAAATTGCAAGTTACATCAAATGATTTTCTGATATAATGCAAGTTTGGATAAAATGAATTTTAGATAAATTACAAGTTAGATGAAATGATGTTTTGATATAATGTATGTCTGGACAAAATGAGTTTTGCATAAATTCAAAGTACCCCTCCGTTGACTTATAAAACTACAGCAAGAATTTTGTATAATTTTTGCATAATTTTAACTTGAAATCGGTCAGACATTAAAATGTACTTGTTAGATTTCGTTGCCATCGCGACGACACTACTATAATCCTGTTAACTCGAATGTATTGGGGGGGGGGGGGGATTCTCGTTTGAACTAAACAGCGATAAAGTTGTATAGTATAATGCCGTGTAATTGGTAACAAATCGTTACACGCTGAAAAATAATCGATCACAACAAGCGATCTTCGCTTGCAACAAGTGAGAATATTCTCTTGCGGCACCAAGAGCAGTGATTTTAAGTTGCTTGTTCGCACTGAAAGCAAAGAAAGCGAATTGTCATAAGGAAATTTTTTAAATAAACATTTGGTTGATAAAACTATTAAAAATTCGAACAAGTTTACAAATGTACTTTTGAAAATTTTTTAATTATACAATTATACGTCATTCGATGCATTTAAATAAATTTGTTTCCATTTAAAATCCATTTACAACTTTTTAAATAGAAAATTATATTTCTGCCCTTCACGAGAGAATGACAAATCGATTCTAAAACATCGTAGAGTTAAAAAAAAAGGCAATAATATTTATTTAAGCGAGGTTCGAGTGTAATTGAAAAATATATCCTAAACTAGTTCTCCTTTCACAGCCGTGATCTTTTGACACGCTTTCAAAATAAGTTTGCCTAAATTAAAATTAAATATGACAATAAAAATGTTACAAAACTTAAATTAAAAATATTTAGTCCTCTTCATAAAACTCATTAAATTATAATTTAAAAAGGGATCCGGTTAATTGTTCGACTTTTTTGTGATTATTAAACTACCAATTCTTCGGATATGGAAAAAAAAAGAAAAAAAAACACCATCAAATGTAAATTGATTTTTTAACAATGCATACAAGTAGCTATATCAGCACTTACTGTTAAGAATAATTGGTAAAATTTCGGATTTCAAACAATTGACACCATCCCTATTAAAATACATTTCGAAATTGAACTTCAATTTATGTAAGATAAAAAAACTGGTATTAATTAAATTGAAAGCATCTGTCAGCGTTATTCGGTCTTATCTACGATCACGATATCTGTGATGGTGATCGCGCGAGGATCTATGTTCATGACGACTATGTCGACTAGAAGTGCGCCACAAAAATTCGTCGACACTGCGTTCATAGCTACGCTTTTCCAAAGCAGTCGCCGCTACGCTGTAATCAGGTGGTAATGGTAAGCCGTCGTAATATCTGGGAGGTGGTGGTGGTGGAGGAATGCCATCGTAAGGATGAGCACCGCCATACGGTGGCAAAGGTGGCAACTGATGTTGCATGGTACGCATGTAATCTGCAACGTAAGCTTCAGCAGCAGCAGCCACACCCAACCCTGAACTATAAGACCTAGAAAAAAAACTGGTTTGTTTTTGTTGTTGGTTAATTTCTTTTCAACAGCCAATATATGTTACAGAAAATAGAAGTAGAATGTCAATTGTATGTATAACGCAAACAGTGAAAATATCAAATAGTGATAAACAAACTTAACAGTTATTTGTTAAAAAATAATACAATAAAAATGTCTAGTAAAAATTTCAATTAAACCGATACGTGACTTGATATAAAATTTATCTGGCTTTGCCAGATCATAGTGAAAAAAATTTGATTTTTTAACGTAATTTTAAATGTTTTATTGAAACTATTATATATTTATGTGATAAGTGTAAATAAATGTAAAATTAAATACTTTGAATATGAATTTCCTCTGTTGAACCAAGAGGAATATCGATCCCTAGATCCTCGATCCAAATGTCCACCTCTGGCCAGAGAAGCCAAACGCGATCGAGATGTAAGGAAAAGTCGTCGTCCTCTACCACCGCCACGCGATCGAAGAAATCTCGAACCATTCGATGGCCTGTTGTTACGATAGCTTCTTTTCCGAGTGACATTCTTCGCCGCTTCCTTTGCTTTCCGCAAAATTGGTGTCATTTCAATACCTAACGGTTGTAACAGATTTCAATTACTAATATGAAACTAACAACGCGTGATTTTCAAAATTACATCCACTCGCAAGTAAAATTCGAAAAACGTGAAATCTACACAAAATATTAATGATAGTAAAAACAACAAACAATAAAATGTAGAAACTATTACCATATTATGCAATCGAACCACGAGTTGTAACGTATCACACCTTATAAAATAATGTCGCTAGGCGAGACATCGAGAACCCGTGTCCTAATGCTCACCAAGCAGACTATACCACTGCACCATTGCGCCAGTTTATGTTCAATCTTGTTATTACTCTCATAAATATATGGTAAAAATAATCAACAATGTGATATAACGAGATAAGTAATTAGTAATATATTTTTATTAAATTTTACCATGTATTCACGAATATCGTGATAAGCAGTTTGCTTTTCTATGGTATTTAACGAAAAAACTTGAAAAAAATATAGAGTATTTTTGATGTTCTGATTGATTTTACGTGACACTTAAAATTTTGATATGTCATATGTAGCACATTTTGTGAAAATTATATTTATTGAAAGATAATATGAACGTATAACAATTTCTTTCATGTACCATCATCTTCTGGAAAAAGCCTACAGAGTTCCTCTGCAACGCGAGGTTCTATTTCTTGACCATCTCTACCTATTTTAACTTGTTTTCCATCATTCCATGGATTATACAAATGCAGTGTAGAAGCAAATGGCAATTCCTTCCTGCATATCCAGTCGACTTTAAATACGCCCCCAAGAGCTTTAGCAGATAATCCTGGTGGTAAAACCTTGAAAAATATAATAAGAAATCTTATTTACTTTCTTATACTTATACACTTGGTTTCAAACATATAATTTATTATTCGTTTACATTGATACTTAATATAACAATCCAATGAAACTGTTCTTTTAACAATCTTACCCACGATATAGGAGTTACATCTCTACGAGATTCTGTGCTCAATCTCGCAAAACCGGCAAACTTTCCTGATTCTTTTACTGAAAATATTAAGAGGACATTTCTGGACTCTCGATAAGCCTGATTTAAATTGGCTTCATTCTGCGGCAGCGTGCTCCAAACTCCCTTAGCCTTTGACAGCGTTACATTCTCAGCATTGTTAGATTTAATGATGAAAAACCTATTTGTTAAAATAACTCATATCACGAGAAAGATATATATAGGTCTGTAAGTTACAACAATTAATAACTTTGAAGGTAACAAAAAGAATATGCTAAAGCTTACTTTAATAATATCTTTCAATTTACAATTTATAACCGATCAATTTAATAACGTTAATGTCCGTAGTAACACAAGATCATGCGTAATAATTCATGCTTGCACGGCAAAATTGTGTGCGTTTATTGACTCAAACTGATCCGTATACAGCCCTGAGCAGAGACATCCGTCGTAATTGTAACTGTGACACAAATGCCACAGCAAAAGCTAAACATCTTACCCGCTTTGTAAGCCTGTTTAAATTGGTAACACTTTGCATCGAATTAGAAACGTTCGTAGTACAATATACGTTAGAAAAATATGCCACTATTCTACGAAGAAAATTTCTACTTCAATGCTAGTCCTGGCAACTTAAACTGGCTTATAAATCAGATAACCCGTTTAGCTTTTAATGAGACAAGATGTACAATCAATATCCACAAAGGATGCAATCCTCTGGTTTTATCAACATTTTTTTAATGCATAGATTTAAATTAAAAAATACAATTTTAATTTGTAATATTAACTGGAATACATTTATAACATACAATTTGTAATGTAGATCTGAAGGTAAAAAAGTAATTATAAAAGAAAAGAAGAGAGAGAGAGAGAATCAAAATGATGTCCAACCTAGCATCTCGGAATAAGTAATTCAGCTTAGTGACATAGTCATAGTTTTTGGAAATGACTCTTTGACTGTCTTTGGAACGCGCACGTTTCGATTCTGGACTGGAAGAACCGCTGGAATTGGTGGATCTCGAACGTTTAGTTCTGGTTCGCGTACGATGTCGGTTATTTTCTTCTCGACTGGATTTGGTTGACGTGGTATTCACACTGTGATGGCTAGAATCGTCATCGGATTCCTCAGTGCTGCTCGAGGATACCTCGCTTCTCGTGTCATACGTTTCATCCGCTCCAATTTTCAATTCATCTCCAATGTCATTTTCACCGCAGCTCAGGTTCAAGTTATCCCCTTCTGCGCTACTCTCCAACGTATCCATATTATTCCCCTTTTATCCGACTTTATTCTGAAAGGAATGTTATTTTTGTTAGACTCTTTGCAACTCATCTTAATAAATTGCCTATGATACGTTGTAGGTTTAGCAGTCATAACTCTGTTCGTTGCTGAATATTCAGACTTTGCAATTAAATTTGAGCAGCCTCCAAAAAAACATTTTCATTTTATCTAAATGACTCTCTGCGAAGATTTTACGACGTATTCCCTATGAGGTCTTGTATCAATTAATATATTTACGATGAAATACACATTTTGATAGTTTGATTTTTTGATAATTTGAACGCACCCCTGTCCCCCGGCACTTTAGTTGCATATATTAGGTGTAAATTATCGTGTACCAGCAGTGCACAATTAACGATTGCTCATTCGTGTAGGATTTTCATTCAGTTTTGTCTCGCGCACATCTCACCCCACTCTTCACGAGCAGTAAACTACTTTGTTCTCTTGTTGCACAATATACTATCCAGCACATTTTCTCATCAATAATGAATGTCAGTATTATATTTACTATCAACAAAATATTCAATAGGAGATATTAAAATGCTATAATTTAAAATAACCCTAACTCTGTTGCGCTATCATTTTTTCCTCCTTTTACAGGGCAATTGATTCAAAGTTGTGCTTATAAAATATAGCTCTTGACCAATATAATACACTGACTCGGGGTCAGTGAGTTTAGTTACACATTGAAAAATAAATGACTGGGGGTGCAGCTCCAACCCCTCCATTCAAGAGTACAAGCAATCAAAATATTTTACTGTTGAATAGTTTTCAATGGCTATTGAAGGATACCAGGGATGTTACCCATCCCAGCAACAGGCAGAATTTAATACTAAAAAAAAAAAAATTAACAAACTTTTTGTGCAATACATATGTTTGATATATATATTCCAGGTTAAAAAATCATCCAGTACAATTACGGTCTTATTTAAATATTTGTGTCCATTCCCTTTAAAGTGTAAGCATGTAATATAAATATAAATGAATATAAAATGAATCAAAAGAGAGTGAAAGCCTGTTATATTCGTAACATAATAGTGGTAAATTCAAACAATTAAATAAATGATAATAATTGACACTTATCGTGTATTTGAATATTTAGTACAAAAATGAATAGATAGATATTATTCTTAGTGTGTGAAAGTGGTAGAGTGCATTAAATGACTAATGATGGTTAATTTTAACACGAACATTAAAATAAATCGTTAAAATTATGAATAATAATAAAAACTGTCGAAGAATAAAATTGTAAATGATTGGCTAAAACGAGGCTGCGTTACACCCTGCCAAAAGCCTTCACCTTGATTTCAAAACAATGTCTATAACATATCTACGTACGTCCGACGACAATAAAGCAGTCTCAAATAAAACAGCAATTTAACGAAGACATTGGTTGATAATAGAGTCTCTCCAAAGTCCATCATTTTGACCCAAAATAACATACTATGTACAATAATTTTTATTGATAATAACAACAACAAGCTGTCTCAACGAATTATGAACACCTTTCATTTCAGTTCGATTTAGTTGAATAAAGTTTGTAATGTTTATACAGGAAAGCCTAACAAATTGTCAAACATAACCATCCTAAAGGTTGTTTCAAAAGTTCATCTGAAGATGTACATGTTGAGATATAATGTATGTATGCTGTAAAAACACTAAAGTCCATCCGAGGCTCGTGAATTTTTGTTTTGCTAACTATATCAGAATGTTGATTATTGCCGATCCAACCGTTTTGCTACCGTTATTGACAATACTGTTATCAGCATAATCTCGACCATTTTATTATTTTGTTGTTTCCTATTACAATTCATTGCATGTGCAATATATCCGCATATACTGTTAATATGTGCATACTGTGAAATGTTCTTTCAGAGGTTAGAAATTGGGGGCTAAAAAATAATCACTAGGCAATAATAAAGGAAGCTATGAAGTTCCATCACAAAACAAGTCCATTGTGCGCGCAAATAAGTCTTTCCTTAAAAAAGTTTTTTTCCTTACACAAGGGCCCATTTACACACACTTGTCGCACCTCATAGTAATAACAAAAGCGGTCAAAAGTCGTACACGCTTATCGAGCGCGAGCCAAGCTAGGAGAGCCCGTCAACGCGAAGCCGTCGCCGACATTGCCGCGTGACGCGCCGCCCGGACAAAGACGACGCCACTACCGCCACCACCACCGCCACCGCCACCGCGCAGTTTACCGTCGTTTGTCGCGACGCTTCCCGGCTTCGTCGGCTTAAACGCGCCCCGCACCCTTCTCCTTTTTATAACAGTACCCTCCTTTCTCACCCTTTTTTCCTTCTTTTTCTTTTTCACTACCTGCCACTGAATTACAAGACACTATACAAGTTTATTTTTAATGACCAATTCGCGATTGAGTTGACACAAACAAATCAATCGCTGCTGAAAACGCACCAAACGCAACTACATTACACACCTGCCATTTTATCAGGCACACTGATTGGCCCCACGCAGTCTGGCCAACGGTTGGAACCCACTGAAATATAGTAATACTGGAACGTGCACTGACGCGACAGAAACGAGCCGAGTGAGAACGCATGTCGCGGGAGAACCTGTCTTTGTTGTACAGTCAATTCTAAAAGTTGCAAAACATCAACTCCGTGCCTGCACCAGGATGAGGTACAATTTTTAACACAGCACACTCGTACCATCTTTATTAACGACATTA
Source organism: Leptoteleia sp. ZL-2020 (assembly GCA_022817305.1). Lineage (NCBI taxonomy): Eukaryota > Metazoa > Arthropoda > Insecta > Hymenoptera > Scelionidae > Leptoteleia > Leptoteleia sp. ZL-2020. The sequence goes on from JABFPN010003781.1 coordinate 16,848, forward strand.
TTTATTACAATAAACTTTTCTTTGTGTCTTGTGAAGACCGGTCATATACATTTAAACAATAACTCGAATTACAAATTTGCTCTGATTGTACTTCACGTGAATTTCGTACTAATG
>JABFPN010003782.1:0-16953 GCA_022817305.1 Leptoteleia sp. ZL-2020
ACAAAACTGAAACGAAATTTAAATGAGATGGAACGAAAGTTAAACGAGATTGAAATTAGATGGAAGCGAAATTGAAATGAAATTTGAACGGAACGAGATTTGAGCGAGAGCGTGATGCCACTGCTGGTTCCACGCAGTGTGGAGATTTTTTAGGCCGGGGCTCGCACTTGAAGTTGGTAACAAAGTGTTCAAAAAACTACTCCGTTTTTCTCTCACGCAATACTTTCTCTGTCACTCGCATTAGTATAATAATGAAAACGACAGAGGAAGTATTTTATAAGTGAGAATCGGAGTCGTTTTTTGAACGCTTTGTTACCAACTTCAAGTGCGAGCCCCGGCCTAAAAATCTCTACACTGGTTCCACGTACAGAATTTAAACAGAACAGAACAGAAGTAGATTTGCAAGCATGAGAAGTGGTTTAAGAATTTAAATGTTTTGTTCAATTTTGTATCTGCTAGCCAGGTCAGTAATAATGACGTGTACTTTACTACAGTCATAAGAAGTGTATTATTTCTCGGAAATACAAATAATTTTTACTATTTTGGACGTCTATAATTTTTATGTGTTGACGCATTAATATATTATTGTGATATATTACGTCTGAAATAAATGACAAATTTATAATACTGCGAAACAAAGGAAATAATACTCGTTTAATTAATTGTTGATCAACGGAACATCTTCAAAGGTAATACAACTTTAAAGTCAGTATATTAAATGTTTGTTTTTAATAATAGCGCACAGAAATTTGATTAGATTTGATTAGAAAATTAAATTTTCTAATCAAAACAAAAGAATAATTTGAAGAAAAAGTGAACTTTAATTAAAAATAAACGTGAATAAACAAAGGAACAATATTTTAATTCAAATTATAAAAAATTACATTTAATAAAAAATGTGAATAAATTATATAATGTTTAATTCATTTAAAAAAAAAGTGTACGCAAAAATAATTAATATGAATTTGTATGTAACTTATCATTTGTGATTTTATATAATGTTATATTAATAAAACAATTTAGGATTATGTAGAAATGTATAAATGCAACAGATTTCTTTTCTTGGATATTAAAAGTTAGTAAAGTTAATTAGTATTTTTTTTCTAACATTTTTAGACATATATTTCTTTTATATATTATTATTCATTAATACATTTTAAATGAGTTTAATTATCTCATTAAATGATTATATACTTTCTAATAGAATATGACGTTGTATTCATTATATATTTATTGTTTTGTCTGTGTTTGCTTTCTGAAATCATTTTAAGGCAAGGAGATTTCTTTGATATCAAATTATTATTATACATATAAAAACACTCAGTTCAGATTCATTTAATTTTGTTCAAATGATTATATGCTATCATCCTTTGTCTAAGAATTCAAAGAAACAACTTAAATAAAATAATTCACATTCAAGTATAATCAAAGTTTTTTTTAAACATTTCTATTGAAGGTAAAATGGCTGGAAAGTCACCAATTAACATTATTCAAGAATATTTTGTTTCAAAAAGAATATCCCCGGAGTATGAAATAACAACCAAAGTAGGAGGTTGTCATAGAAACATTTTTAAATGTCGGGTTAAATGTGCTGAATATGTTGGAGAAGGTGAAGGGAATAATAAAAAGGATGCTAAAAAAAATGCTGCAGAACAATTGTTATCCCAAATAAAAGAATTAAATTATAAATCACCAACAAAGATTCATTCTCAACAAAATGGTTCTATAACTGATGAAAGCGAGCCTACAACAAGTTATATAAATATGTTACAGGTAAACTTGTTTAAATTATTATTATTTTACATTCTCAATGTTAGTTTGATGGTAATTAAATACTTCTTAATAAAAGAGAAAAATGAGCAGTTAAGTTTTATGCAAACCATACAATTAATGAATAAAAATATTAAATTAAAATCAACATGCAGAAGCAGGATACATTTACAACACTGTTATTATATTTAATTGTTGTAAACTTTACTTTTTTTTGGTACTTTTACATGCTCATTTTCCCTTTTGATTCATTACAAATTTGTTTATTTGTATTATTTTATTTATTATATTTTTCATTATTAACATAATGTTATCTGACTTTAGGATTTATGTTTAAAAAGTAATCTTAGACTTCCGGAATATACACTTGTTAGTGTTATCGGACCACCACATAAGCCAATTTTTAGAATGGCATGTAGAGTTGGCTCAAATGTTATCGAAGAACAAGCAGATACGAAGAAAAAAGTAAAACATACTGTAGCAATGAAAATGTTTTGTCATTTAAAAGGTAATTAATCTCTTGAATAATAATGATATTTATTCTCTTTTTAATGCATATAACAATTCACTTCAAAATACTAAAAATTGAACTGTTTTCAATTAATAAATTATTATTAAATATAATAATCTTTTTATATGCAAAATGATGGTCACACATATATTAGACAACAGCTCCCAATATGACATTTTTCAGATATGGGAGAATATAATTTAATTACAAAACCAACAATTTTAAATTCGCTAAAAATTAATAACAAACATTCAGTTATTTATTGTAAAATAATCTTCCAAATTGAGAAAATGGTCTGAAGCAATTACATCGGTTACTTTTATATATTTTTAATAAAAACACAGAATACCCTAATCTAGTAAATAACGCTTACAGCATTGCGTTAAATTTAATTTAAAAATGTTAATTTTGCAGGTGTTCCATGTATAGAAGAAGAATATATTGAAAATAAATCATCTCTTAAATCTACAATAATTGAAAATGAGTTGCATAAAAATAATGTAACAATTGAGCAACTAAATATTAATGATTATCCAATTGACAAAGTAAATGAGATGTATAAAGAATTATCAACTAATAGAAATAATTTTTCTACTTGCCAAGAAGCAACGATTGCAAATTATCAAAACACTATAAAAAACAAGTTTTCCGAAAAAAAACTATTAATGTTTATTCAGATGCTATTACAATTTAATGAGACCGATCATGAAGATGATATTGTTTATCATGAGAAAATCTTTTACAAGGCTTTGTCAGTGTTAAATTTAAAATGTACTTTTCACAATTTACATACATTGGATAAAGAATCCTCCATGACATTATTAGTAGTAAATACGAATCCAGTATTAAACGAAATTGGATTTGGCAAATCTTTTTCTACGGCAAAATATTTTGCTATCAAACATATGACTCAAATGTTAATAAATATATTACAATGAAATTCTCTCTATAAATAGGAAATTCTCTCTATAAATAGGAAATTGTCATAATTCTAATAATATCAATATCATGACTTGATATGAAGAACTTTGAACTAAACTAATCAAGAATGTCAAATTATAAAAATGCATTAAGAATACAAGAATATTTGCATTGCGTGTTACTTAACATAAGTGTTTTTTTATAATGATTTATGGAGTTTGATATGCAAAGAGTTAAAAACTTGTTAAAAAATCTATTTATAATCCTAGATAGGAATTTGGTACCAGATACCGGCTAGTTTCCTAGCTGGGTTCCCATGTAGTTTCAAGATACTGTCTAGTTTTCAAGCCGGGAAACCAGATAAGATATTAAGGAACTGATTTAGGTAGTCTTAATATCTTATCTGGTTTTTCGGCTGGGAAATTAAGCAGTATCCTAAAACTACCTAGGAACCCAGCTAGGAAACTAGCTGGTCTCTTGTGTCAAATTCCTATCTAGGATTATAAATAGATTTTTGTAACAGATAATGTTATAATTTGTTAAATTGTATTTTTTTATCGGTAAAAAATAGTAGAGTTAAGCAGTTCAAACTTGAAACATGTGGAAAAGCGTCTAAAAATTTGTTCATGGCATATGAAATTTTATATAACTGTTCTTAAATGATCATAATTATCAGAGTACAACAATAAACTCGAATTTCCCTTGTTGGGCTTTAGAACACCAGCAATACTAAGCTTTATAGACATGGGGTGTTACATTCTCAATTTAGATTTTCACTGGATATGTCTATACGTGGCAAGAACGTCCTAGAAGGGAGGCATTAGTGTTAGTAATAGCTTTAAAAATTCAAGAAAGATTCAGGATCAATAATACATGAAATTTTATATATCATATACAAATTTATTCTCTGTTATAATTTTCGTATATTATATACAAAACTCTGCCGTTTTTATGTTATTGTTATAAATTTCTTTTGTAATTTTTACTTTTTTTTATGTACTTTTGTACATAAAAAAAATGTTGTGACGTAGAGAAACCCAATTTTCATAATACTCTGTTATTTTGATCTTGAAATCAGTTACCCTACTTATAAAATGAAATATTTTATTGTTACACAAATTGCCTATTCTAAGTATTGTTATCCAAAGTAATTTTTTATTGTTATTTCTGTAAATAAATAATTTTATAAGTATTACACGATGTCAAAAATGTAATTGAAAATATACTCTATGTAATATATTATTATTTATTGTTATTTATTTACCTGAAAATATTTACGTTTTATCAAGAAATAATAATACATTTTTATATTAAGTGCAATGAATTTTAGTAACATTAAATATTAAATAAAGTATTATTAATCATAAAAATTATACAGAATGTTTTTCTTTACTTGTGACAATAATAAAACCTTACCTTTCAAAAGAGATTTTAGTTGAATTCAAAAAAAAAAGTTACACACTCAAACATGTTTGTGTAATTCCGCGCTCTTGGAAACGCCATCTTTGATTGGTGAAAGAAGTAGGGAGATTCTCTTCTTGTTTGTGGTTACACTAGCACTAGGTATCTTTTACGACGTTCAAGTTGATAGACAGTAATAGACAGATTATATACATGTGTATACAGATCGGTGAGTGTTGTGGTTATATAATAATAACGATAATTATTAAGAACCAAAAAAGTGATAAATAAAAATAATAAAAGATCAGTATATCGCAGACACAAATTTTTAACCTAAATTATCTTGTACCAAACAAACATTTTTGAGAAGGTTCGTCTTTAAATTTTTATTGCCATTATAATGACATATGTAACCAAAAATTTGCATGTATAATAATTTAAGCTATGTATATATATTTATTCGTATATTCTTTTTTATGTCAAGTAAAAAAATGTAAGTTTGTGAATCTGAAATATGAAATATTATTTAGGATTGATTGGACTTATACATTTTAGTTGTATATAATTTATTTGGATTTGTTTATTAAAATTAAAAAGGTATACATTTGATCAAAATAATTGATTTTTAAAAAGAAAACATTTTTCTTCAACCTCTCTGCATTATTTTATATATACTTGAAAATAAATATTTGTTTATCTAAAAAAGTATACTATTTTTAGTATAATGGGAGGTCACACGAAAGTTCCACCTGTACCAGACTATAAAGTCTATAAAGCAGAAGATATTCCAGAGTTAAGAAAATTGCAAGAACGCTTAGCTAAACATGGTCTTAAAGATCCTTGGATAAGGAATCAAGTGTGGCGTTATGATCCTGTTTGGGGAACTCCTAATTCTCGTTTCCTCGAGTATTTCTTTCGTGGATTTCTGCGCGTTGGTTTGCCAGCTTTTATTATTACCGTTGCAGTAAAAGAATTATTAGGAAGTAAAGATGATCATCACGGTGAACACCATTAAATAACTTGATTGTTAGTTTAACTAAACAAATTATAATAATTTTTCTTTCAACAGTTATTTATAATGTAATAAAACAGTTGAAAATTACATTTCAATTCTTATTTATTATTTCTATAAATAATTTATATAAATTAAATACATATTATTTTATAAATCGATCATCGATCAACGTTTTCTTAGCTAAATTTTTCTTCCCGTTAAATTTACAAATTATTAATATTAACTGGGATATCAGTAATGTTGTCAAACATGATATAATGTAGTCCTTTGAAAATATGACAACAAAAATAAACAGAATGATTTCAAATGTTCCAAGAGTCCATTCATTTCCGTATAACATTGCCATATCAAAATTGTGTTTATTATCTAGGATAAAAGAAATTCAATTTTAGATATTAATATTTCATTTCATATACATGATAACTACATTAAAGTAATTTATAATAAGAACATTTTTTATGACACTGAACTATATCATTTCAATTGTCAAAGAACAGCAGAATGGAGCGCTGTTTGCGTGCAAATTAAACATATTGCAACTAAATATTGAAACAATAATAATAATAACTTATATAAGTTGTTAGATGTTAGATAGAGTTTCGTTTCTTGGTTACATTTAAACTTATCAGTAAGGCTAGTGTAATCAATGCCTTATACGCTATGACTTTTTCAAGATCTTTATCTCATTTCAGTAGTGGGAAAGATGAAACCATAATCAATAACACCCTCTGTTTTGAAATTTTGATATCATCATCTTGAATTCAAATGATTTCTTAATATAAGAACTGTCCTCTTGAAACAGTCATAGCGTATAAGGCATTGGTTACACTAGCCTTACTGATGAGTTTAAAACCAAGAAACGAAACGCTATCTAACATCTAACAACTTATATACGTTATTATTAATATTGTTTAAATATTTAGTTGCAATATGTTTAATTTGCACGCAAACAGCTATTTTGCTACATAAAAAGAACATTTTAAATTTGTTTAAGATGAAAAACGTACAGACCTGTATAAAAAATGGTCTTATCAACTGGCTTTTGAAATTCAATGTCCAATAATTTTTCCAGCAACAGTCTATCTTTTATTATATAATCCATTTCATAAAAACAATGGTCAACAAATCCAGTGAGAAATTTCTTTACTCTTAAATGAGACTGAAAATTGCGCTGCCACGTTAACATACCTAAGATTTCATGCTTCTGAAGCATTTCGCTCTGAAAGTGAAACAATTTTTTAATAATGTTATTAAATTTATTAAATTTATTAATTTTCATTAAATAATGCCACGTACAGATTGTTCGTTTAAAAGCTTATCATAAAAATAATGAAAAAATGGAGATAAGGATATAGTAAAAGTTTGTTCAAATGTTCCAGGAATTAGTCCTCTATGAGCACAAAGATTGCTTTCCTCCTTTTCCAGATTATTGGTCAGTGTCTGAAGATCGGTGTCAGCAAAACCATGAACTGACCTGAAATTAAAGATTTTAATTCGAAAAAGTTTTTCTGCTTATATTAGAACTCGTGTAAACAAGTGGTAAATGTAAATTGTACCTTCCATGAATATAAAATCCATAATATTGATATACTAAAATAAAAACACTGATATTTGCAACTGAACATAAATCTACAAAATGTTGTATTTTATTTGAGATACATTTGGCATGTATAGTTGTTATATAAAGCCATTGTAAAGCATAAAAAGTAATATATATTAATGCTCCTATTCCATAATGCAATGTTACACTGTAATCAGTATTTTTGTCAGTCTCCAATTTTAATTCAGGTATGGCACTTGAATAATGTTTCATCCCTAAAACCTATAAGAAAGGACTTTCTCATTTATAATGAATTTTTATTACACTTAATAACTATTTTTGACTTAAAATAATATATTATTATACCATATATATAATTTAAAAATTTTTATTTATTATTTGTTTAAAAATAAAGCGCAAACTTAAATAAATGTTTGTCTTTGCATTCAGTATTAGATTTTTATTATTAGATTAAATATTTCTCAACTATTACTTTTATCTCGTATTCTAATGTACAAAAAAATCACCTCAAGGACAAATAAAATGCATATAATGTGAACCAACATGCTAATTTTTCGAATTGTCTGCAGCTCAAACCATTCGTTAGCGACAAAATAAGTTCGCCAAATGCTCACTGGCAATTCATTTACTTGATATTCGGTAACATTGTCCACGTTTTCTCGTGGTTTGTATATTATGGACAAACTTTCTCGAGAATCGGAAAATTGAGTCCTACGCATTGCTGAAGCTCGTTTTCTTTTTCTCGCTCCGTTTACTGGTACTGTCGATGGTCTTCGCCTCTTCTGTCGAGATTTCCTATCCGGCGATGGGGAATTATTCCTTAAATAACGAGTGTATATCGTTCTCGGTTGTTCCCAGTCAATGAAAAATATATTTATATTTCGGTGGTGGTAAATAAAATTCACCATTTCTATGCACTGAAAAATGCCATTAATAATTACTGTCAAAAATTAATGATTTAAGAAAATGTATATTTTAATCGTTTGATATTGATAACTAATAAAAGATTGTAAATATAAAAAAAATATAAGTACACCACCCAGTTAAAAAAATCTAGCTGGGATCTTACATAGGAATTTGGCACCGGAAATCAGCTAGTTTCTTAGGTAAGTTCCTAGGTAATTATAGGATCTTATCTAGTTTCCTAGCTGGGATCCTATATCGAAAACTAGTCCGACCCTAAATCCCGTTTTAGGACCCTAGCTAGGACACTAGGTAAAGTCCTATAGCTACCTAGGAACCTACTTAGGAAACTAGCTGATTTCCGGTGCCAAATTCCTATAAAAAATGTTAAAAAATGTTCATATCCTTACTTTAAAAGCAAAAGCAATTATTGTGTACAATATCATGTTTTTTTCCACCTTATCTTCTGGTAGTGGAATGTGAAATACGGTTTGTCCCTTGTACAAAATAAAAACGTATATACACGTACAAATTGATACGGTTATCAATACATTAGCAATTAAACCAAAACTATATATTAAAAATTGTACAATTACTAGAGGATGAAACACTTGATCATGATTCCTTTTACAATAACTCCATGTCTTTAACATAGAGTACAATATTGCAAGACCAGAAAGAACTCCAATTGATACCTATCGATAAATTTTATAATTATAAATTGTAAAAATTTATAAAACGAATTATTATATTTTGTTTCGAAATACCTTCATGTTTTTATCAATATTACAACTTTGAACAATAAATTTTACTTTGTAATTCAATGATAGCTCTTGATTTTTTACGACTTGTTCCTCAGTTAGTGTTTCATAATTTACAATAATCAAAGGAGAATATATTTTATTCTGAGTATTAGGTTGAATAGTTATTCTGAAAAAGCAGTATTTTTTATTAATTGGAACATTTTAAGATGTATACAGAATGTGAATTGTGATAATACTTACATTATACTTAAAGATTCTAAATATCGAACTAAAACTTTGGATGAATTTACACTACTAGCATTCATTAAAACAAAACCAACTGCAGAATCCACAAAAATAAATTTCTTAACCAGTTGCCATTCAGACATATTTTCAAGCTATAGGAAAACAAAATTATCGTTACATAAAAAGTAAATATGTAGAATAAAAATATAAGTCATTTAAATATACATCATTTAAATATACATTTAATTATCAGGAAGGATAATATGTCAATATAAAGGTTAATGAGAAAGAAATAAATAAAACTTATTTATTGAAATAAAAAAATAATTAATTAAATTGGAAAGTAATTTAACATTTTCAAGTAAGGCGCGTAAAGCAACCAATCACGTAATGTGTTATAAATGGCCGGGAAACTAGGAAAGGTTATGTTAATCGCTAGGCGGGAAAAAGTCGTTAGTTGGTCGGGTTCCCGCATAAAAATCGTCATTGTAGAAGTATCATTTTTTTAGTTTTGAGATGTTAAAAAAAAGTTGTGATTTAGTTTAAATATAGTAATAGTTGTGAAAAGAATTTTTTCGGTCAACATATTCTCTTTACCTTGTTAATATTCCTCACTAAGACTGGAATATTACGAAGTATCAATTTATCTTCTTCTTTGTACGTTAAATATGGTGAATAGAATAATGTTTCTCTGTTCAGTAATTCTTTAGGTGTAATAACGCACTTTTTATTTTCATTTATACCAAATTTAACGTTTTCTAACATGGCACAGAATATATCTGGTTTGTCAACGGAGTGAAATTCGCCATTGAGTTTGTGCGTTATAATACTAACGTTGATTTTGGAATTCTGTTGAAAAACCACGGCGTTAATAAGATGTACAATTTATCAGTAAGTTAACCAAATTAATCTTTTACTTACAGAATCTTGACTTTTTAAATTATATTTCATAGAAATGGCATCATCTTTTAAAGTATTATTATTCTCCTCTCTTTTATAAAATAGCCAAACTTGTGCATCCGTGTTGTTTAAAAATAAGTCGCATACAATTTTGTTTGTAAACATACTTAATGTACACATATTAGATAAATGTTCACAAGCCGTAGAACTTCCTTTCTAAAATAATAAATTACTTTGAATTTTATTACATGTATTAAATTGGTATTTCAAAAAGTAGAAAAAAAAATTTTTTTAAGTAATAATTAAATTAAAATTTCATACCTTACATAATGACAATGCTAACTGTGATTCAATGTTTAAATAATAATCGTTGTTGGTGAAATTTCTAACATTTGGAAAAGATTGTGAAAATTGTCTAAATAAAGAACGCATGTTTGATAAATCACCGTATGAAAAAAGTGTTTTTGTTACACATTGCGTTTTATCAATAGAAGGATGCATATTTATAGGGCATGGAAGACACTGTACAAATTTCAAGTATTCGCCAGCTGCATTTTTTTCAACTGTTAAATTCATTAATAATTTTATCAGTATGTATAAAGTATTAATTAAGTTTTGTAAATAAATATTAATGCAATAATTATTAACTATCATTTATTGTTTATATATTTATTTATAAGAATTTGATTTTAATTTTTGGATTAAATAATACAATTAAAAAGTATTAAAGAAGAAATTTGTTAAGTGGTCTCATAAAAAGGAATACTTACTTTGTATTTCATTTGACGAGCATGAACATTTTTTATTATCTATTCTACATTTAATGCAATGTAGTCCATCTAAAGTAACCATAGTTTGATTTTTGCAAGGCTCACAAACAGGCGCTGCATTTTCAAATCCAACTATCTTGCTGTTTTTATTGCAAACGCAATGTAATTCTAATTTTATAAAAACAAAATTAATAAATTTAGAGTTATATATGGAAATAAAATGTTTAATGCTGAGAACAAAATTTGTACAGAAATTTACCAATAATTAAATCTAAATTTACTATGCTTTTGTTCAAAGTAAAGATTTTTAAACAAATAATCTTCAAAGCATTTATTATTATAAATAGTCTATTTTATTATAAGTAATTAAAATTATCAGCTTTTAGTTATTACTCTAGTTTGATAAAAAAAATACATAAAATAAATTTATCTTAATTTTTAGCATAATTCCATAAAATTTTTTCTCTATAATTTTAATAATAGCAAACAATTACTTACTATTATCAGATGGTTCCAAATGCTGTGTGTAATTACACAAGTTGCAAGAGAATGAGGTTGAATTAAAAATTTCATACTTTTTACAATGTGTGGGATTTAAATATTCTATCACACCTTTTGTTGCAACATTGTTTATAATATTTACTAATGATATAACTATAAAAATTATCCTTGCAGTCTTTCCGTGGAAAATATTGTACATTTTCATTCATGCTGCATAAGTTTGATTACAACTGTGTTGTTTCTACCTGTTTGAGGTAGCCATGACAACGCATGCGGTTGCAATCAAATCATTCAAATAATATTTATAATACCCTCTCTTAATACCTAATATCTTGTGACAATATGTAAAATAAAGTCGTTAATTATTAAATAAACAATAAAGATGTTTATTTTATATTTTTGAACATAATGAGTGAATTAACAACTTTTGAAATCGAGTCAAGACTAATTTTGAGATAAAATATACAATAAACTATATATTTTACAACACATAAAAACATATTTTTAATGTTATTAATAATTAATAATATATAAAAGTATACTAAAATTATATTAACATTTTAATTATTATATGTAATCAGTAATATTAATATGTTTAATATAATATTCTCTAACATATTAAAACACATTAGAATTTTATTTCAAATAAATTTTCCGTTTCATGCAGGGTACATAGGTTTTTACGGAAATGATTTGCAGAACTTTTATCATAATTATATAAAATTTATTATACTTTAATAGAATCGGTGTTGCCGTCATTTCACAGTTTATTGTACAAAATATAAAAATATATAATAAGTTATAAATCCTCATCTTATTTTACTATCAGATGTAATTTACACATTATTAGAAGTACAAATTACCTTAGAACAAGTAAAATCAAAAAAGTATTGACCATAATATTTCACTAGTGATATAAAAAATGCATAAAACTTGCACTTTTATGTATATATATATATATAAAATACATATAGATTCTTAATCTTATTATATATTCAACCAATTTGTAATCACTGTTCTTTCTATAGAATTGATCTCCAATACTTTATATTGGACTAAATTTTCATGACCACTGTCCAAATTTGTTTACAAACATTGGAATTTAAATGCACTTTGTTTTCATTTCTTTTATATTCTATAGTAATAATAACATTCGGTATCAATTATAACGTAATGAAGCAGGTTTCTCGGAAGAAAATTTATAAAATAATTATCGTAACGATTACTAAGTGTAATTACATATTATTCTCATCGTAGGTGATTGGCGTTATAATGTACACGCAATAATTACATAATAAATATGATAGTTAACATCACTGGTAAAAAATTTGGTCGTGCATCAGGTTATGACACAAAAATGCGCGTTATACTTCAACAAAGCGCGCCTCCGTTTGATTTATAACCTTAAAATAAGGATACGACTAAAGTAAAAATTGTATTTTATTGCTATTAAATACAAACTGTCAACTTATTTATTTTATCGAGTTACAGGGACATCACTTGAACGAATTTTGTCTATAATTGAAGACTTGATCTATCGGAGAATATGGCGTGTAGCGGTTGCGCAAATACAATTCGTCGATGTTCAAATCGCACCGCAAAATCACAACACCCGATGGGTTCACTTTAACTTTGATTTTTGTCTGCGGCGTCAAGATGCCGTAATCAACGTCTTCGTACAAGTCCTGAAACGAACAATTAATTACAACTCTAAGATATCTTATCTTGTCGAGGATACGTTAATGAGAAAAGGAAAGAAAGTATTACTTTGGATACCAGTTTGAAGGTGAATTGAAATAATAAGTATTTTTACCATAAATCATATCATAATTTTCAATATTTATATACCAGCTTTCGGTTTAAAGATTCTAAAAACTTGATCTTATGATTGCCATTTTTAATATTTTTAATAGATAACATTTTCTCTTTGGAGATATCCTTAAATTAAACTAATGGAAAGAATATTGCAACTTTATCCATCATTCTCGGACAAATTTCTATTTGATATATAGTAATTTGTCATTAAATTTCATATAACGTTTGGTAAATTGTAAAAAAAAAAGAAGAAATCTCCATTTAAAATTTTAAAACATTTCCATTTAGTGAAAGTACGTCAGTTGAATATGACAACCTTTTTCTCAGTGGAATGTAAAGCAAAAATTTGAAATTACTATCACTTTTTTATCGTTGCATTATTTTTACATAAACAATTTCTTTAACGAGCGAGACGTATGAGGTTTTTAGAAACACTATTAGTGATTTTATCAAAGCTGAATATTATTCTCACCTCAACTCTGTATCCACCTGGGTACTGCAAGCCGAGTTCTTTCAGTGTAACAGACACATCGGATGGCGTTCCGTCCGTTCGTCTGTTGATAAATGCCACGGCATAGGAATAATACGTTTGATACGTCGGGGTTATAGGCCTTGCCCAAATTTCTATTCCTTTGTGCTGTAAAGCAGAACATAATTGGTGCAACAGTCTCATCAATAAGGAGAATAGAGTTTTTCAACCCTTTTTATTGGAAGAAAGTAACGAACTTCAAATCCTGAAGAAAAAATATGCTTTTTCGTCACTCAGGGGAAGGAAACGCCGTTTCCCTCCCTAGGGAGTTTCATAAAAGTGGCGTTTCTCATTCCTTCGCGACGAAAAATTATGTTTGCACCAAGGGAGGTTCACGAAAATCCATATCCTGGGATTGGGTTTCATTTGAATCTCCCTTGGTGGTTAAATAGCTATTTCCTCCCGATACATTAACACTTTTCTTTCCTAGGGGAAATACTATACTTTTCTCCCTTCTTCTGGAAGTTCTTCCCAATTAATGGAAATAGAAGGCGGTACTTTTCTTATACTTTTCGCGAAAAATGTGTGCAAGTAGGAAGATGTGTAATAATGAATGGATATTTTTTAGATTGAAGGTAACAACATTCACCTTATATATCCTTCGTCCTTGAATACCAAGGGGATCTTGATCCACGGCTATAATTTTCTTATTTTGCAAAATAGCTTTGTACTCTGGTCTGATGGTCCTCAAATCGACGGACATTAATAGCGGGGCTGCTAAAATGGCCCACAAGGCCATTTGTGTTTTACTCTGCTCGTAGCTTAAACCGAAGTTACCAATGATTAACATATCAGGGTCATTCCAGTGGCCTGGTCCTGCGTTTGGTACAATTGTATCTTGATTGTTACCATAATAGTCGATAATAGTTTCAACACTGTTCCAAGAATCTTGGATGTCATCCCAATTCCTCCACAAATTGCAGTGACGAATTATCGATGTGTAATTTGGCTGAGAAAAGAAACAAGTTACGACATATATATTAATTAATTTATATCTCATAAAGACGAATTGAAGAATTCTTTGAAATGGGAATCGCAAATAGTTTCTCCATTCTCTGTTGAAATTTCAAAAATGTTTTCGGCGAAGAAAAGGAATATTATAGCTTTAGTTGCCAATGTATACAATTTAGCCATTATCTTGATGAGCATAAAAACGTATCATAGCGAATTTAATGATACATCGCGCTGTATCAAATATTTCACTTTCTAACTTTCCATCTGATCGTTACAATGCATTATGTTATTTGTGCGTTTACTTTATGTCATATTTAAATGGACGTGCATGCATAAGCTGTAATTTCGGTTCATTACAGCGACACGTTTAGAGGGGTGTAAAACAGACCTGCATGTTTGCGTAAATTTGATATACTGGCCAACTGCAAGAATACACCATCGGTCGACCAGTCTGGTTTAAGTGGAATCCAAACTCGGGGTATCCTGCAATTAAACAAATTATTTATATTAGTTGCGTAATGGATTTATAATATTGAAGACATTACAAAGTAGTTACTAATCTTATAAATTTTAAAGATTTGAAAATTTGCAAAATTCTTCTTGCAATTTTTTGTTATAATTGATTACAGTATAAATTTCTTAGGAAGGGTCGTAAAATTTAATATATTTATTCAATATAGCTATAGATTGCAATTAGCAAACAAAAATCGCCATACGTCAGACTTAAATGTAAATTTTTCTGACATTAAAAGCTAAGCAAATGAATTGTTTGTTGTAATCGATTAGATTTCAGACATTATGATTGATCGGAGTAAAGATTTCAAGGCTTACCTCTATCCATTTCCGTAGGCTGGGAGTAACAACCATCGAGTTTGACGTAATCTACATTCCACTCCGCAAAAGTGGAAGCATCGGTTTCTAAATAACCCAAAATACCTGGATAACCAGCACAGGTATAATTACCATAATCCTCATAGATTCCAAACTTGAGTCCTTTGGAATGTACCTGTACAATCAGTCGTGTTTATAGATTCACTTTCGTTTATCTTGTCTTATGAAATTCGAATATCTTAGACTTGAAATTAAAATTCAGGAACCACATGCCGTAAGACATTGTTTACTGAATCATTAAGTAAATTTATCTTTGAAACATATTCTTAGAAGAGATGCATAATAGGGAAAACTTTTTTCTTTAAACAAATGTTTCATATTTTTAGATAAAAGACAGTATTTTTTATAAGTATATATTATATTTATATATAAAATCTTTTTATTCAGAAACAAATGATATGATAATTTTAAAACGTTATTTTACAGACGTGTCGATTGTATTAAATGAAAGTTGTTATAGTAAAAATATCTTTTGAAAGAGCGTCTGCACGCACTTAAGGATGCGTTTAGAATATTTCCTCGGAGCATGATACATTAATTTAGAAAAATTAATTTGGATCACAGAATCTAATGAATCGCGTTTGCGAGACTTGGCTGCTAATTACGAGGCCTTGTTGCATATTAATAGCTAATCACGACGTTTAACAATTTTACGATCTGCAGCATATAATTAATTACCACATTCTATTTTCCCTACTGAACCACTGACGATACAAAAGTTGCATTCCATTATGTGAAATATTATAATTTTACTTGCATCTCTACTAAGATTAAGTTTCATGTTAACTCACACTTGAGTACGTACAAGGCTAATAAAATCAGAACTTAGCAGGCGCTTTTATGTATAATATAATTTAAATTTTCATCCTAATATCAACTATTCATGTAAAAAAAAAGTGAAAATTTTTCTCACACAATTCACAAGGCATTTATATTTATGGCCGACCAATTTGAAACTTATATCTATTATTACTGTTAAATAATGGATATTTGTTTCTTCCATGTACAGATTTGTTCAGTCGACTCTCCTTTCTTTATTATACACTACAATTCCACCGTGATTTACATCCCATAAACGTAACATTATTTACGTTTAATCTTCCCACAGGCCATAATACTCGAAGCTTTCCGAGTCAAAATAAAAACGTGTCAATAAGCAAGGTCAACCGGAGTGACTTGTAAAGTGTACGTCAACATTTACGACTACTTAATGTGATTTGAACGCAAATAATTCTTTCTCAAAGACCAAGATCCGTAGAAACGCGACGGAATATGATTTACTGCGTTAAACAACCGCGATAAGACCGCCAACGACTTCTGCAGTTGAAAAGTCATTGGTAACTCGGCGAAGCCCTCGGTCGTTTGACACGAAATTTCACATCCCACCGTTATATAATACAGTCAAACCTGTGAGGAGTCGCCCTGTCAAGAGTCGCGATGAGTATGTTTGAGTAAATACATACATAAAAACAAATACAACCATCTGTCCCCACCACAGCTCGTTTCCCCTTATTTTGTTTAA
>JABFPN010003783.1:0-16945 GCA_022817305.1 Leptoteleia sp. ZL-2020
TCAGTTATTAATGGTTACACAGCGAACCGGATATAGGAACATTTCCGCTGAAAACGGGGAAGAAATTTCGCTGAAAATGGGAGCACGTTGAAAATGGGAAGGCTGAAACTGGGAGCGTCGAGTGTATGTACAATATATACAATAGAAAATATAAGTAAATTTGATAAGTACGAGAAAAAATAATGAGATAGAATCTACTGCTAGATAATATTGGCCATACGCTGTTGGTCTTACATGATGAACTAGTAAACCGTACTCTGTTGGTAAAATAGTCATATAATTTCGGAAAACAAAAGAAGGTGCGCTGTTAGGCCAACGCAATACACCATGTTGATATCACATATTTGTTTTATGTTGAGTCAATCCCATTTTGTTAGGCCGGCAGGCGTACCTCAGTGGTCTTGATTGGCGTTCTCCAAACGTCAAGTCAAGCCAAAATGAGGGGGAACACAACTTGGATGGGTGACTCCAAAGTGTGTTCTTTTCTACAACTATACCTGCCGGCTAGACGAGCTTTCACGTGACCACCATATCCGTGAAGGCTCGTCAAAACGTGGGTCGGATGCCACGTAAAATATTAGGCCCTTACGTACTGCGGATATTATCCCTTGCGTTCGTAAAAGTCATCCGTTGCCGCTTGGGTGGCGACACCAGGTACGATTCTCAAGTCGTGCTGGTGTCGCCACTTGAGTGTGCATAAAAACACCCTTAAAAATCCTTAAATATCCCTAAAAAATTGTCTGGTTAACATGGCTCGCTGCCATTTAAAAAATTACTAAAAATACTTTCAATGAGAAGATCATACATACAAAAAATAATAATAAATGAAAAAATTACATTAGATAAATTCGCGCCTTGAGGATCAGTGTTGCCACCCATTAAAAACATTCATTCTCCCACTCTCCTTTCCTTTCCCACCCCCTGCCTATTATGCTTACGTGCATGGCAGCCACATACTAAAAAAAAAAAAAAATTACTACCACATCTATCTGAATAAAACCTACCAATAGAATAGCTCTAAAATAAAAAGCCAATACGGCAATGGAATAATCCAACAAAAATCATAAGAATAAAATACACTATAAACCTGCGGATGGTTATTATGGGCTTGTAAATCAGCCTTAACCAAATAATAATAAGAAGAAGAAGAAGAAGAATCCCATTTTGTTATGAACTTTGCAACTTTTTTTCCCGTGTATATTTCAAGTCTTTTATAGGATAATCATTGTATCCTGTCGGCCAATTTTCGCAACAACAACTATCTTTTAAGTAAAACGAACAAAAAAATACTCTGTATTTTAATGTATTCAAAGAAGAGGAACTATTTATTCGTTATTCCAATTGCATGAACGTTGCTTTTTTAATATATTAAATATTTTATATAAATTATATGTGAGTAAAAATTTTCAGTACACAATCAATAGAAAAGTTTACCATGAGAAATTTATTAGTTCTTTGTAATAAATTTATTAATAACCTTCTATTATATGTTATAATAATTTGGGGATGTGTATGCATTTGTGTTATTCCTTATAATATTATATAGTATATAATATAGTATTATATATACATAAACTATAGTAATAGAGTATTACAAAAAAATGTTGTCAAGGAATAGAACCTGTGTTGTGACTAAATATTTTTGAATTACAAAATTTGTAAAGTAAGATACATATATATATATATATATATATATATATATAAAGGCGTAGAGTTATGGTAACTCTGAGGTAATAAGTTCTATTCTCTAACTTTTTTTCTAATATAATTTTAAAATATAAGGAATCCCATAAATGCACACTTATATCCGATTTATTAAGAAATATAGTAGCTACTAGTAATAAATTTCCCTCAGTGTAATAAAAATAATAAAATTATTATCAGGAAATAATTTCTAATTAAGTGAATTGTAGTAAATTTATAATTAAATCAACTTCAAACTATATTACAACAATAATACTGATCTATGAGATAACATGTTTTAAAGTATTTATCAGAGGATTTCAAACTCGTAAACAGCTAATAATTGCCAAGTGATAAGAGTTGGTTTTATACACTGCGTTTAGTATTCCATATTTTGTATCCGATTTCCGCTCATTTCGTATAGGAAGCGTAACAAATGCGTTCTGCATCATTTTACGTAACGCAGTAATACAGGTTGACACGAATCCGCGAAGCTCAACTCCGTAATTGTTACAGACCATTTTGAACACGAAATAAATTACTCTTCTGTTTGTTTCACACGGTGTCAATAATGAATAATTGCATATATAAAATTCAACTTTTTTCACACAAAATTACTATTTTAATTACTTATTTACTTTTTTCAATGTAAATTTGATACTGAAACGTTATACTTTTGATCTTTATATAATATTAAATTCTTTTTCAATTATACCTATATTGATTACAAAAGCTTATTTGCATATTCTTATTTTTATTTATAAATTTTAATGCAATTTATGAACAAGTAATAAATGAATAAAAAAAAATACAATTATAAGCAATTTTATATAGAAATCAAAGGAAAGAAAAATATAAATTGCACAACTTGAAATTACATAAGAAATAAAAATTGTTTATTTGTAATAACACATTTGTTATTACAATTCTGATATAAAAAATAAATTTCATTGGGTTCGCATTACAATATTTTTATTGTTTAATGAGATCACGCAATGAGTGTTTGTTTTTATATAATAACAACATGTGAACGAATGTTTCAACTGATTTGAATTTTTATTATTTGCTCTTTATGGTATGATCTTTTATATTGCACATTTGTACAAACAGTGCCGAGATTGTTTAGTCTTCTGCTCAAATATAGATTGATGTCGATTCGAACAAACAAGTCGGCAGCTATGCGCTGCAATTATTTTCTTGCAGAAACGTCACTTATTGTAATGATAAAATCTTCAATCAAGATTCTTTCCTCGACATAAAAAAAATTTCATTACTTTGTTACGCTACGCAAAAATGTTATTCTAATAGGGAAAGAATTTCGATTACTAATAGCAGGGATATTATCGCAAATTACGTTTGAATTTATTTAGTAATTGTACAGCAACGAAAATAATTCCAAATTTATCAATTTAACGAATATTTCAATTGTGACGCAAAAATAAGTAATGTTCGTAAAGATTTAATTATAATGCTAAATTATTAAGCATTAAAATATAATTAATTAAAATTATATTCATGACTGAATTCCCCAAAATTCATCTAGAAGTAATTTAATTAAATTTATGATCTGCATATGTAAATTTTAAGATAAAGTTATGTCATATTTTTTACTTAAAAACTACAAATAACACGGTATAAATAATAATTTATATTGTTAATTATTGCTTCGTCAAAAAGAAATATTTACTTTACAAATTATTAAAGTTGTTTATTAATAATACATGAGATCAATTGCATGGCAAATCAATAAATAAAATTATTGAATAAAACTTATATCGTTTAAATGTATTAATTAAAATTAAAAATTCAATAATACTTTCTTTAAAATTCATGTCTAAACAAACAGTTATAAAGGAATATATGATTCATATTAATTTAAAAGCAAAATATTATCATATTATGTGAAACATAAATAAACCTATACAATTGAAATATAAATAATAGTAAATAAATTATATACAAATTTACACTTTTAAATTCTCAATGATTTTATGATTGCAAGAAATGCTGCTCAATTTATTTGGAAATAACATTAGAATTTGTAGTTTTTTCGTACCTGTTTATTTCTGGAATTTAAAATTTTTCGCCGTTTCTTTATACGATCCATGACAAGTCCACGTAAATCGGGTATAGCTCACCGCTGTAACAGGTAGTCGCGGACTGTCCCAATGCGATCACAAATCCATGTATCGGCCACCACTTAGCAATATCTTCTTGGCCTTAGTATCCTTGCCGCGTTCTACATATATCGATATGTGTGTCATACATATAAAGTAGAACTTACATCGAGGTTCGTCGGTAGGGTACAGGGAGGGATTTTACAGGAAAGGATGTCTCTGTTGAAAACAAAAAAAAAATAATTAAATTATAATATAATTAATTGAATCATAATATTTGGATGTTTAAAATGAAACAATTAAAATAAATGTTTTACATATTACAAACTATTTAACTTCTTTTTACAAATAATTATAATGTTTAACTATTTGTTCCGTATTATAATTTATTCAATTTAAATAAAAAATTTAAATATATTTAGTTCAAATTTCACGCGAAGCAAAAATTTACATATAAATTACGTAACTTAAAGCAATAAATTTAATAATGATATTTTATTGCAAATATTCTACTGGACAGAAAAAAATTATTTAACTAATATATGAATGTTAAATCTTAAATAAGAAATGTTTAGTATTTTACAACATGAATCATCCAACACAATAAAGAATTAAATTTTCATAAAAGTGATTGTAGATGACTTACGAGAAGATTTCACGTACATACATTACAATAATTTTCATTATTTTATGATAATTGTTTCGATTATATTCTGCAAATTATAAACTGCCAAAATAAAAAAAAAAAAAAACAAACAAATAAATTTCTGCATTTTTTGATTTAAACTTGTTAATGTTTAAACATCGACTACATGAACATGGTTACATCGCTGTACACAATATTAAGCGGTGGGAACACTTGACTGTGTTTGTATTGTTTTGAATGTATATATCATAGATGCGCTGACGGATCTCGGCCTAAGTTCTAGTGATTTATACGTGTTACAGCACGATGACCACGATCACATTCACATTTAGAAATGCATACATGTATATATATAAAAAGTAAAACCAATTACCGCCAATAACATTGTATGAACTCTAGGATCATAGTAATCGTAAATTTTTGCTTGGGTAAAAAGAAATATATAATACATAAAAAAATGGAATAATTATCAGACATCGTATTGTAACAATTTATATGTGCCGCCTTATGTGTTTAACCATTAATTATTTATGATATTTAATTAATTATTAGTTAAATAACGCAGCGGAACTTATCAAAGACAAAGTTCCTACTGAAAAGAACATGTTTTAACACAACGGCAAACATCTACAATTCATTCGTTTATTCTGTAAACATAAGTAACGCGAAAACCTACACTGAGAAAAATGCATTAGTAATTGCTACTATATTTTATAATAACTCAAGAATACGTGTAAAATACACTATATAAATTTATGAAGGAATTTAAAGTCAACTTATACTTCAACAAAAATAACTATTTTATATTCAAATGTTTACCCTCTTACTTAGGTACAAAAACATTACAAGAAAGCAAAAATTCGATTAATAAAATAGTAAAATATATAATAAAGATTTTTGTGGATATATCATATTATAAAGAACATTATAAATATACGCATACACCTGAATAATATATAATAGCTTCTTCTGATATAATTCTCTCAGTGTATTAACAATTCAACAAGGGTGTAAAATAATTTATCTCGATTAAATTATTACAATCCGTTACGCTTGTATAGTAAAATTAAAATATTATAATGACGAAAAATAACAAAAGTAAAAAATTGCGCAACGATCCAATTCGCTCAACACATAAAGCTCGCGTTTTGATTCATATAAAATGCTTGCTCATTCACGGACGTTTGCGCAGCTTTATCGGCGACCCCGTTTGGACCCCGTAAACTATTTTTACGACAATTTTATAATTCAAAAACGGACGCAAATTTAAGAGCCGTTTAGGAGCGCGACGTTTCGTGAATGTTACCCCAAGAGGCCGATCGCTAAATCTTATATGACACTCGTGTAATATCTTTTTATTACGTAATAAATAGAAACAGAAAAAAAAAAGAAAGATAAAGCGAGTTGCATTAAAGATTGTGATCTGGAAACAGGAAGAGGAGCGCGTAAAAACACAACGTGCAATTCATTATAATTTTATTAGAATCCGCTTCAAATAAGAACTGAATAGTAATGATAAGATCAAGACGAGGCATTTCAATCAATCATAATAACATCGATCGCTAGCCCAAAACACCCGGTATCACAAGTAAAGGTCTGTTGAAATTTATTGTGGCGCAATCATTCACGCAGCATGCCTCGCGAATGAGCTACCGCTATGGTAAATTTATTAATTAATGCCTATGAAGTAATGATATGGTTTGCTGTAATAATCAAATAATGATTACCATTAATAATGACCAACGAAAACCAGCTCATTTCGTGAAGCTCGCTGTTGAAGACCTTTTAACAAAGTTCACGCGGATCATATAACGTAACATTAAAATTAATTCAATTATGTGCATCACTTCACTTCAATTTGGTTTTGATTAATGATTACTTATACACCAACACAAAACTTCTATAGAAATACACATTGAAATTTTTTTTTATTGTTATATTATTTATTAAAAAGAAATATTCGAAATTCTTTCACTTCACATGGACATTTAGATTTAAGATAGAGCCTATTCACATATACATATGTGTAAATAATCTAAGTTTTCATTTATGGTCATAACTTTGTAGAGACTTTCGTACGGTAATTTCGTAAATTTAGAGGTAAAATTTCAATGAATTCATAGTCAAGTTTTTGTGTTACGATAAGTGTTAGAAACATTAACAAAAGCTATATCAGATGTAATAAAAAAAGAATCAACAAAATTATTAAAATTGATAATGTCAATATTATTGTATTGTTATACCATTATATGTTATTAAATTAAAATATTTAGTTGATAATTATATGATTCAGATTATTAATTTTCATTATAACATATATTTTAATAAATTGTTGAATTTCTTTATATGTGTATATATATATATATGTACTTGTATATATGGAGAGGACCCAAAATATTACAATACTCGACCATGACTTAACCCATACACGGGAATGGAAATGTTCACAACTTAGGCCCCGATTATACCAACACTCTTTTCCCCAAAAGCCCTCTAATTAAATACATTAATTTGTAAGTACTTCTGTGCGCTAAGTTGTAAGCATTGGCTAAGTCGTGAAGCAGCTAAATCATAGTCGTGTAGTATAATTAAGTATGATATATTCGAAGACATCAGTGTAAAGTATATATACAGGTGTATATATACATATGTGGTTGCTTTTATTGTTAGTTTTATTTTATATTAAGTCAATGTACGTTTTCCATTGATTAATAATTTATTATTATTTTCATCGAAGATTACATATTACAAATTATTATACGTAGATATTAAATCATTCAATTCTTTTTTATTAAACATTTTATATATTTTAATCATTTTATATATAAAAATAACGTGTATCGTCACTGGCTTGACAACAAATTGAAAACAAAGACAAAATAAGTATAATGTAAGGTACTTTAACCACTATAAGTGAATTTTATAAACATATAATTTATTTTTCGTGTGTGCATGTGATTATTAATTGTAATTGAGTCTCGTGAAAATGATCCGGAGTGCCAGTGAATAAACTACGCTCAGTTGGACACGAATCTTTCCATGAAATAATTACGGCGATCATAATTACATCTAGATACTAGAACTAAAACATCATTTTGTTTATTAACATCTTCTCTTTCTCTCTCCTCGCTGCGTAACAATAATTATTGAATTTGTCGCCCGCTGCGCCATCTACTGCTTTGATAAAGTTTAAAAACATTAACGACAATTACATATATATATATTTTATATCAATATATATATTTAATATATAATATATTTATAGATATACTTTTCATAATATCGTTTAACCAAATAGACCTCAATTTGGGACGTTTTAGCCACATTGGGTACACGCAGGTGACGCTGAAGTCAAAGAACTCAACATCACCTGTGTTGCATTAATATCGCAAGAACAATAACTCTTTTTACAGCACGATTTGAAATTTGTAATGATAATTAACAATAAATCATGTTCGACTAAAACATTTGTTCAATATTAGTAACAAAGAACTTCGATTGCAGTCTTAACAAGATGGCGCTACTCAAAATAATTGTCGGCACTATCGACGTATGCAAATAGTATAATTAATATAACATTTTTCTACAAAAATCAGTATCTGATATTATATTTACCGAGCTGTAAAGGCGTTTGCACCACGTGTTTATAGATGTTAAAAGTTTTTCTTCAGTTTTTTTCTTAATTTTTTTTTCTTTTTTCTGTATTGCTTTGACTATTCTAATGAAAAACCAGTTGTAACGAACAATAAGAGCATTAAATTGTTATAACAAGATGTTTCATGAAGCCGAGAGATGCTTACTATTCGATTGTAATCACCATTAAAATAGTACTATAGTAACACGCAGTATCTACACAGTTACAAGAAAACCCCATGAATTGATGACTAACTAGTTTTTGAATTAAAGCGGGATTTTACTGAAAAACAAGAAACCCCGATGGAAATTACAATTTAATTTGTAGTTTGAAAATACGATGACTATTACTTGCTTTCGAATGTCTATCTCCATTAAGTCCATCTTTTTATTAATCTAAAATTTAAACTTTAAATCCCTAATAAACAAGCAATTATGGTTTTCTTTTGCTCGGCATGTTCGAGACAATAGTTATTTGAATTTGCCGAATTGTTATTAATGACGAACTATATTTTTGACTTAATGACTGAACAGAATAATAAAAAACCTCGTTTCGTGACACGATATTAATGAGTATTCAAAGAGCAAAGCGACCAGTCGAGTGAAATAGCATCCTAGTTGTATAGTAATGCGCACACACAATATCAATTCTCATAACGATTAGCTTATTGTGATAAAAATTTGATAATAAATTAATAAAAATCAATTCTTCGTTAATAATGGTATTTGTAACATGACACTTTACATTGCAAAATTTATATACAACTTGAGATAAATAGACTAATTCTAAAAATAAGTATTATCAATGAACTAATAAAATTATATTGCAGTTTCCTTTAATAGAAAAACTAATCAACGAATAAAGTAATGAAATTTGCATTTACAAAAAAATTATTTATACTAACATATACTAATCATCAACAATATACATAAAATCGAAGAATATGACTATAATAACAAATTTATGGATAAATATATATTTAAACCTGAATAAAAAATGTACTATTATTTCCATGATGTTTTTTACAGTTAACAATTTTGTTTAAAAAATACGTATATATTTCCTTACGTATGGAAACTAATATAATATATAAAATGTTATCGTTTGATCGTGCAACTCAAACATGAAACATGGATAAAATATAACCAGTACGGCAAACTATCTCAAACGCGCAATGTGCGGACAAATAAATGTTTCTCTCGTCGACATTCACGTCAAGTCAAGCGGCAAACCCTTTCCGTCCATTTCTCGCACTTCAATTCGTTTGCTATTTCACTCGACAACCCGTTGAAAAAACGGTCTTATCTACGCAACAAAAAGCAAGTTCACCTTGTCAAAAAGCGAAACAATAAAATCTAATATTTCAAGCGCAAATTACATTTAAAAAATACTGTCAATTTCCTACGCAAAGTGATCACTTTATCGCGTATAAAACATTCGCACAATTATTACACAACTTACATTAACATAATAATGGAAAAGGAAAATACATGATATAATTCAACGGAGCTTTGAAATCAGAAAAGCAGCCTTTCATTTAATTTCAGTGTTTTTCTTGATTTAAAGTCTACTTCACTTCTGCATGGTTTTACTAGGCCGAATCGCATGCTTTATTTTCTGGATTACTGAATTGGCGATGGAAATTGTCAAATGTATAACTTACAGATAAATTCTCATAATATAAAATTGGAGTAATTAACTAGTGCATGTTTGAAAGTACATAAAGTAATGTACATTTTGTTGCATAATAAAATGATCATAAATAAATAAATGAGTCGTAAATTTCAACTTAATAATTTCGTAGTGTTATACAGTTGAATATTTCAATCGGTAACACGCAAGAAATATGTTTTTATCAACATTGTTAATAAAAACAAAAATTTTCTTGAATAATACAAAATTTTTACTAATTCTGATAAAATGATTGAATGAATAATTGAAATGTTCAAATAAGATTATAAATTAAAAGATGAATAAAAAGTGACTAAACTATTGCGAGGTTTTACCAATTCAAAGTTTGCTCTCCATTTGTCGAACGCAGCCATTTCGCAGTGAAAGTATGGCTTGTCACAATAAAGCATAAACAAAAATAACCTACTATACAAAGCCGAACGAAAGTTGGCTTCAAAATGAATGAGCTTTTGATTTGCAATGCGCAACTACGATAGTAATTTAGATTCTCTTAATAAAGACGTCGATTATAAACGCAAAGTCTTTGTTTCAAACTTGGCGTAATTTCAATATTAAGTTTTATTTATGTTTATGTTTATTTTATGGAAGGTGGGTGCTGTACAATTTGCAACGAGAATTGCATGTTTCTACAGCTTTTCTACATTAAAGTCAGCGTTCTTGCTAGAATTAATCCTGAACTATTCATTGATAAGTTTGTTCATATTTAATATTGTTCGACCAAATTAAATATGTCTTCGTTGAATGCTAACGAAGAAATTGATTTTTTGTCCGACCTGCGCATTAAATGCTTTTTCTCGTGCCAAAGAACGGGCACAAACATTGATTTGCGCCCAAGGGTAAAAAATAAAAAAAAGCGAGCTTAAATTGGTATGTTTAGATAAACTTTCATTCAGATTCAAAATGAATAGCTTTTTCTATTTCAACTCAAGATATCTTGGGGAGTTATTAACGAAACAGCTTAAAATTTTGTACCTAAGTATAATTTGAGATTCAACTATCAAAGAATCGACTCTCTCTCTCTCTCTCTCTCTCTCTCTCTCTCTCTCTATATATATATATATATATATATTTTTTTTTTTTACTACTCTGATTTATATATATATTTTTTTACTATTCTGAGTAAAATAACATTACGAAAATGTTGGTAATTGTACTTAAAATAGGCAATAATTACTGAAAAATATTCCGTTTTTGTCGTATATATATATATATATATATATATATAGTTGTAAATTAGAAAGTATTTTCTTTTTAAAAATATAAGTTTAATTAAGGGCTTTACCATCGAACTACCACCAGGGTTTTGCTTTTTAATGCTTTTTAGTCATTGCAACGTCACTCGAATAAATATTATATACGCAAATCGGACAAAAAATATCTTGTATATCACGAGCGTGAGCCAGCATTTAATGTTCGTAAGATCCCGGCCATCGCCTTCAGCAACTCTCGAGTCTCTTCAGTTCGGGCCGAATTGTCTCGCATTAAGCGGTTACTTCATGCTCTTAATACACAATACACTATAAATCATTACACGGAGAGAAAAATTTTATAAAAAATTATTATACCACACGACAACATTGACATAAAGTACATATTCATCGGTTTTTTTAATTTACACCCTACAATTTTAGCTACAATGAAAAGTTTTTTTTTACTACTCTGAGTAAAATAACATTACGAAAATGTTGGTAATTGTACTTAAAATAGGCAATAATTACTGAAAAATATTCCGTTTTTGTCGTCGTTATTATAAATATAGTAATTTGTTATAAAACTTTTTTTCTCGGTGCCAGTAAACTTCATATAAAATGTAATCGTACATTCTTATTGCTTTGAAATAGTAACTTAATAGACTTATTCCTATTCTACCATATAAATAATAGAAACAATCCCGAAATTCAGCTCACGCAGTAATCTCATAGACATATTTTATTATATAATGTTTATAGTATATAGATATAATTATCTAGATATGGTAATGCATAAAAGAATGTTAAATAGATATTTAATTAAATAAAAAAAAATATATATGAAAGTACATGAGCGTTGAGCCTTTTAAAATGTTGAATAGGCTTTTCTTCATTAAAATGAATACTTAATATGATTTACTTTTCTTCATTAAAATGAATACTTAATATGATTTACTTAAAAATGAACAAAATTATCATCAAACAGTCGAAGACTCTTTCACATGAGAAAACAGAGTACATGAAAAAAATTATCGCACGTAATTCGCATGCAGAAAATATTGCGAATGTATTTAATTCCGCACACTTCATCATTCACCGGCATCGTCCCACTTAGCTTCTTCGGCTATTCTATCGAAGCAATCCGAGAGGAACGTGTACTGAAATCAAATTCATAGATTAAATATCTATCTAATTTAATTTACATTTGATCACATATAAATTTATAACATTATTAATTCACTTTATAATTTAAATTATGTAATGACAATTTTTGTAATATATCATATTATAACATTATATTATTAAAGAAAAAATGGTGCAAAAGAAGACAATTAACAGAATTTATATTTAATCTTATAACATACAGAGAAGCTGTTTCTAAAATGTTTCTGACATTATACTTAGAGTATTTTCACTGATATCAGATAATATCTTTTAACTGTAATTTATATTTATTTGTTTTTTGTTGTAAAACTAAACAATTTGAAATGAATAATAGAAAGTATAATTACGTATGGCGTAAAAACTTTCAACCAGCGAGGTGGCCGGTTATCTGAACGGGTGTATTGGAAGCAGAAAGACATTCCTTCTTCATCCACTTCCCAATGTGTGATCGTGTTCCATGGGAACTCGACAACTTGAGATTCCAAAGTTCCATCTTCTTTAGCCGCATGCAGTTTAAATGCTGCTGCGCCTACAGCAGCCACTACGTGACCCTCTTTTCGTGAATCACATGCACAGTGTGGAAATACTATATCCCCGTATCCACTTAGTTCACGCGCTAATTTCAAATACTACAAAATACCAAATCCATATTAGTTCATTTTGAATTATACAATTAATTATTTGTTATTATTTAAGAATACAATGTCCCTAAAATAATTTTCTTCATTAAACCATAATCTTCAAAGAAAAATTCATATGATAATTGATAATTAATTTATAATTAATTTTTTTTAGATTTTTATACATTAATTAATAGCATAATAATTTTATTTACTTTTTATTTTACCAAATATACAGAATTTATTTGAGATAAATATAAGATAAGTAATAATTCCATATTCATGATTAAAAAACTAGATAATGATGCGTACCTCATGCTTTCTCGATGCATCCTGAAGAGCTTTCAACTGATAGAGTCTCTCGCCTGCAGTAATGTGTCCCCTATTCACCTCGTCGATCGTCTGCCAGAAAATCCACGTCAGCGCTTGTTCACTAAGTGGTCTGGAAATGTTGAACAGCCACCTTCGCACCGACAGACAAGTCGCACTGGCTGTCGAGTAATTTTGAATGTACAAAGTATGTGGGTGTTCATGCGGTTGTAATTTGCGTTCTGAAAACGAAAAAGCAAATTATAGCACATGTAAATTTCGTTATAAGCATAAAACACTAGGAATTATAGTACAATAAAACTTGGTTATCATTTACAAAAACAAATTGCGAATAAATTCGAAATAATTTCAACAATAATTAACTATATGATTATCATAATAATATCATATTATAATGAGCAATGTAAACGCACACATATCTCCGAGTTATTATATAATATCGTTACAATTGTTAATAAATTTCTCTCGGCGAGAATTTGCATGATATAATACGCACCAAAATTATATTCCACAATTTCGAATAGATAAAAGTACTTGGCCGTGTCTGCGTCCAGGCCAACCCTACAGCAAACCGCGTCATATACGTCTTTGACGTTGGCAGCCTTAGGTACGGTGACAGTTACAACCTCTCGATCCGGTAAAAGGACCTTGAGATCGACGGCTGGGCCCTGATCGCCGTCCTCTTCGAGCCTGTCTGTGAGGAATTCTTGCATAGCATCACTCTCGGCTATTACTCTCACCGCGCAAACTTTCTCCAAATATTGTTCGAGACCTCGTCTCCTTGCATCTAATTGCTGCTCGCTCAACCTGAAATATTTTGCTATAATTATTTAAAAAATAGACTTATATCAATAATTACTCTATAAAATAAGATACATCAATCATACATATATATCATTTAACTTTATTTTTATTAAAACTACCATTACTGTTATATATTATTCACTTATATAATGCTTTTAGATTATATATTATATATTTGTTTTAAAATAAGACAATTTATGTAATTAATCTGAAGTTAAATTTCACTGCAATTTATTTTAGCCAAATTGTCAAATATAATTATGTTACTGTATTTTGTAACTTACGAATTATTAACAATAATTAACTAAATTGTCATAATGTTCAAACCAGCTTTATATCTTTCTGAAATAATTTTATCAAATATAATTTTATTTATTATAATAATAATACCAATTTGATTTCCTTGGTTGGTTGGTAAGCGAATTAAAATGATTTTAATAACAATGCAACATCCGCATTTAAGCATCAAATATTTGCATTTGAACATTAAACTAATTAATTTTATAACTTTCAATGTTTAAATACAATTCAATGTTACGCATTCTTTAAATAACTGAATAAAGTATTTTGTTTGAACGTGTGCTGAACAGCACGGTAAACCTAAATGTATAAATGTAAACAAGATAAAGTAAATAATAAAAAACAATAATAAAAGTATAAAGTTTTAAACACATACATGCAAAAAAAAGTTGAAACAAAAACTACCATATCTCATAATTACTCTGACGTAAAATAATTTTATTACTTGGCAAGTATTAGTAAATGTCCTATAATTTTTACTATACTGGACACTAACCAATTGTACAAATCTTTTACTCTTTCGTCCGTCAATCTATTAATTAATTAATTAAAATACCGCAATAAAATGTTCCAACTTTTTTCCGCCTGTATAAAACAATACAATAGATTCAGATTGCCCCATCTTTCAATACAATTGTCCCATTAAAATCTGTTTTCGCTTAATTCAAAAAGTAACGCTGGTCAAACGCAATGCCTTGCTTTTACACGAAGCGATAATCGAAATAAAATTGCTATTAAACGGAACGTACTGGAAAGGCCATTTTCCAGGCAGCTTAGGGAAATTGAAGCCTATAAATTCTTTTTTGAGAGCCATGTGAAGGGCGGCGAATTCGCGATAACGCCTGGAGCATAAATGTCGACCAGCCATGTGGACATTGAACACGACGTAACGCTCGTGTTTCCTCTCGCGCACGTGGTAATCCGGAACGCTGATAGGCAAAGACCGCTTCTCGCTGTAGTCCACTGCGGCGTAACTGATAAAAAGAGAAATTAACGTCAATCGTATTTTTTTTCTTTTTTTTTTCTTTCAAACGCTTCAACTAGTCGGAGAATCGAGTCGTGTTTTCTCACCTCAAGTCCTCGCAAGGTTCCAGCCTCTCGGCCTCCTGGGGTGTCACCGAGATCACGGTGAGAGTCAGGACATCGCCGCCGGATTTGATCAGGTCCACGACCTGCTTATGCGTGGCACCTTCCACGTTCACATTGTTCCTGCAATTGACAAATTTATTACCACTCTGTTCATTATAAGGCACTGCTGCACGCAGAAAAATAAATAGTTAATTTTACCATAAAAAATTGGACTCCAACCCCAGAAGACAATTTATGAACATACAATAAAATATGAAATATAAATTCCTATAAATTTCTTGGAATTTTTACAGATTTAGTGGAATATATGCTTTATTATAGTATGCATTTCATAATTTATCATAAGAATGTTCATAAATTGTCTTCTGGGGTTCGAATCCAATTTATATATGGGAATATTAACTGTTTTCTTTTTCTGCGCGTGGACGGAAAAGGTGCCGTTTTGTTATTCGTTAAGCGATGGGAAAAGGTCGGAGGGGAAGCAAGGGGGGGAAAATCTTTTTTGCCACGGTTTTCCATGATTTCGCAAAGTCTATACGCGGAAACTTGTATCGACTAAAAAGCAGTCGGTTGGAATAAGAACACGACCGATCCGTCGAAACTTCCTGTACGTCTGAATGCAGAAACTTTTACCCTTATGCGGTTTACGGCCGAAGAAACAAATTGCGACAAATGAGGATTTTTATTGCGGCTAATGTTTGCACTTTGTTGCCCGATCTTTTCCCCGCCACTCCTTCGTTCCATTAATTGTTATCAATTTAAATTTAAATGACGGAAATGAAGCGAATCGTTTGGCTGTTTGTGTTTATGCGTGTCGCCGTCAATCGGACGTTTAATTGCAAATGGAGGTTCTTTGACGAGCGAACGACGCTTATTTATCGTAACTTTGTTCCAACTTGACTTTAACTTTTCAAACGTCAGTGTTACTCTTTAATACCCCGGGGAATTGTATCGCGAAACAGTTGTTGTAACTTCTTTTTTTTTTCTATTCATGCGCGCGTTATAAAAGCGTGCAATAAATCAGCTCAACTTGGTACACTCGCAACGTAACGAACAAGTTGAACGAGTTCGCTAATATTTTCAGTTGGGTTCATTAATCGTTGATATGAGGAGGAAAATTTTTCTCAAATGGAAGTCAAGATGAAAGAACGGATCCGCTTCGTCGAAGAGCTTTTTCGCGACAAGAACCTGATTTCACTGATTTAAAGGCTACGAGGTTTTCTTCGTCTTCGAGCACGAGTTTCGTCACCGTCGATATGAATTTCGCATGAAAAATTGAGAGCGGAATGAATGTAATCGGTGTAAGTCAAGGTTAAGATTGAACCAAACTAAATGTCAGAAGATTAACGAAAAGAAACATCTGTCTATAGAAAATTTCCAGAGTGAATTTATAAGTCCGATTTTGGTCCAGTATTGTTAATCAGATTCTGGTAATTACGGGCCTATATTGGTTCGAACTTGGTTCTCAATAAAGACTTAATACAACCGGATGGAAGAAATGTCAGGTGCAATATCAGTGGCAGAACTGAGCCAGACTTGTGCCAGTATTCACTCTTAAAAATAATTGCCTGACGCATGTAGAATCTATTTACGTCATTTAGAAAATCTATTGAATTTTAGGGTAAATAGATAATTTTGTCAATTGATGTATATTTTCTTTTTGGCGATGATCTATT